>MU827869.1:0-35000 GCA_029204205.1 Desmophyllum pertusum | reverse complement strand
CCGAAATTCAAGCTGGGGGCAGTTGGACACTTGGAAGAGTTGGCCGTTTGCTCTCAAGTGGGGAGGACAGCGTGGAGGAAGGTGAGAGTTTGCTCTTCATGTCTTTAGGGTTTCAATAATTAATTTGTCACAATACCACACCATCAATTTCGCACATTTCGGCGCGGCAAGATGCTTCTTTGCAGTCTATGTATCCGGGAACATTTCATGACCATGGACGTAAAACAGGAGTGCTGAATTGTTGGGGCTCAAGGAAGGTGTATCTCTGGAGAAATCAAGGACAGAGGTGAGCACGAATTTCATCAGTCTGACTTGATTGGATTTTCACAAATGACATCAAATTTAGCTGTTGGTCACTGGGTGTCTCTCAGATTGGGTTGCACTGGTTTTGGTGTTCTCTCTTTTAAGTTTTTCATTTAATTTAAAAATTAAAACTAAAAATTAATATAGATTATAGGTCCAATAATTATTATAAACAAATCATCTTTTTTCAAAAATAGCATTTTCTTACTAAGAATTAAATAATTTATATTTTTTGATTTTCCTTTAAACCTTATTTTCTTAGGTCCAAATAATTTTAAAATTAGCATTTTCTTACTAAGAATAAAATAGTAATTATTTTATTCTTAGTGAATTTTTCTTTAAGTCTCATTTTCCTAAATAATTTCGTACAATTGGATTATTTTCATCATCAATTTTCATTTTCGTCCAATTTATAACTTCAAACATTCTTCAAAATAACACCAGTTGGCCACTCCAGCAACTTTGGGGAGACTGAGCACCAGCTTTCAGCACTAGGATTTCTGGGATTGTTTGGTAACCAATGTTTGTTATGATTGATTGATGGTTGCCATTGGAAACCGTCGAATAATCATAGCTCACACTGTTATCCAAACAATCCCAGAAATCCTAGTGTCGAAAGTTCGTGCTCAGCCTGCCTGATGTTTTCTGGAGTGGCAAATAGGATCATTCTCAAAGCAATTTATTACAAACTATGTCAAATGTTTGAGGAATAATCCCTCATTAGTAGACTGATTAACTGTTGAATAAAACAGCGGCGTTTTATTTAACGGTTACTCAGTCTATTGATGAAGGGTTATCCTGAAACATCTGGCATTGGTTATTTTAAGCACTTTCATTATAAACTCAGTTTTCAATAAAAAAATTATCGACAAACTAATAAAAAAAATCTCACCACCAATTTTATTTAAAAAATATATATTATTTATATATTTTTGCTTTTCTTAACCTTCAAATACTTTATTTTGAAATTTATTAAAATAAACTTCTTTAATAGCCTTAAATAAATACGATTTAGCTCTAACAGCTTCCACAAATTCCTGGCTCATTTCCAAATTTTTAAAACTCTAAGCAAAAATTTGGATTATTTACTTAGCTTATTTTCAAATAATTTCCGGACTCATTCAGCTTCGTATGTTTGTTGCTCGGTTCAAAATCACGGACGTTCTCTAGAGATTTGTTCTTTTGTTTCTCCAGAGAACTTCACGTGATCTGAAATGGGACAACAAACAAACAGAGCTGAATGCGCTATTAACCTAAACCTTTCGCATTTTTTTTTCAAACAGCTCTTAACCTTTTCAAATTTGATTTCCAAATCAAATAAAATTCGGCAAAATTATATTTTCTGTCTAGCTTTTAAAAAATTATTGGTCGTCACAAACATTTCATAAAAACTAAACATTAAATAAATACGATTTAGCTTAGCAGCTCCCGCAAATTCCTGGCTTATTTCCAAATTTGTAAACTCAAAGCAACAAATTCGGATTATTTATTTAGCTTACTTTATTTTCAAACAATTTTCGGACTCATTCAGCTTCGTATGTTTGTTGCTCGGTTCAAATCACGGTCGTTCTCTGGAGATTTGTTGTTTTGTTTTCCTAAAAATTATTTATTCACGCGCGCGCCAAACAATTCTCCTGAGAACATCACGTGATTTGAAATGGGACAACAAACAAACTGAGCTGAATGTGCTATTAAACTTTAACCATTTTGTACAACACTAAAGCTTTTCCTATTTACTTTTTTGACGCAAATATCGGCTATTTCTTTCATTTAAATTAAAGAGAAACTTAGAGAGAGTAACCTGACATCAGTAGCTTCACAAAATGAGAGATGTTTAGTGACTTGTGCTTTATTTGGTGACGTTTGTGGGATGACGATCGGCTGGATCGGCAGTGAAGTCAGACTGGGGTATTCGTGTTCTAAACTTTCCTTTGATTTCAAAAGTGATGCACTGAAATTGAGTGCCACAGTTTTAGCACTTCGGTTTTTCTTGTCCAGGTTGCGTACGTTTTGCGTGACATTGGCTTGTAAATTAGCATTTTGCATTAAATTTTAAATTTATTCGGTAGTGGCAATGTGACAAATTAAGAACGAGACCCTGGAGGCATGGGGAGCAAACTCTCACTTTCCTTTACGCTGTCCTCTCCACTTGGGAGCAAACGGTCAACTCTTCCAAGTGTTCAACTGTCCCTGGCTTGGAACAAGGGATCGGATAAAACAGACCAGGATTTTAAAGTTGGAATATTAAATGAGGACTAAAGAAACAACACTGACTTGGAGCAGCAGAGTGGAAGCAACCCAATAGCAGGGACAAAGATTGGCTAGATTATTTTTTTATTTCTTTTTATCATCAATAAAATAGTTATCTTCCTAACCTGTGCTGTTTATTTTGCAATCCAACCACTTGAGTGAACCAGATAAACTCCCCAATATAAGCCAAGTTCTGGCGAAGTCTCAAGAAAACTTTGTGACACTACAAAGACTTAGTTTTAATAAACAGTTCGTTTCTGTGACGAAGTATGCCACAGATACGTGTTGTTAACGTTGCAAAACGCGTAAAATAAATTTAATTTGGTTCTGAAGCATGCAGACAGCCACAATGTTCAGTACAATTTGTTATCTTCACAGCCTTTCTTGTGGTCGTCACGCAAAGGGACAAGCGTGACATGATGTGACGCCCGGTTGCGTGACAATCCTAAGAAAGGCTGTGAAGATTATAAACTCTACTGAACATTGTGGCTGTCTGCATGCTTCGAAACCAAATTAAATTCATTTTACGCGTTCTGCAATGTTAACAACACGAATCTGTGGCGTACTTCGTCACAGAAACGAACTGTTTTACTAAAACTAAGTCTTAATAGTACCGCAAAGTTTTCTTGAGACTTCGCAATTACTGTAAACATAAACCTTTCAGTTCCGAGCTGGAAATATTAATTCTCCTCACAATACTGAGATTGCCGTGAATGTTGGTTTTGAGAAATCATCCCGAGTTCATCATTTTCTTTATTCTCATCAGCAGTCTGCTTGACAATGTATTGATATTGTAAGGAGAAATAATATGTTCATCACTAGGGACTGAATGGCTCAGCGTACGTTTCCTAAACCTCTCCATTGTGCTTTTTCTGTAAGACTGGTTTACAAATTATTGCTGGCAAACGCGAGAAGTAAATATTATTCAACGCAGAGCCTGCTTATATTCGATTTCACGAAAATGAGAAATGACTCCGCGCGTTCGGCAAAAACATCCAAAATAAAGTAACTCCAGCAATCATGTGCAAGCCAACCTTACTTCACGCGCGTTATTTATTCCGAACTTGCGTAACAGCGAAAAATTCATTCAAGATTGCAGCAAAATTGTAGTTGTACACTTCTACACGTAAACAACCTTGGCTTAAAAACGCGAAAACAAAATATGGTAATTTCAGCTTCCATTTGCACGCATCGTATATATAATTTTTGCAGTTCTATATATTAAAACAAAATTTTGAACTTCTGCTTTGCAATAAATTGTTGTGGAAGTCGCCGTTTTTTTGTGTTTGGAAATCGGCGTGTCTTCGAGGGCTGCAAAACAATTCTCAGTCCGCTGAAAAATGAAAATAACTTTGCTTTACAGTTTTTACTTTTAGAAAAAAATATAATATATTTTTTCCACCAAAAAACAGGCATGGAATATAATGAATTTTTAAAGTCTTTGTCAAAGCGCAAACATAGTTTCTTGCCAAAATAATCGTAACTGAGAGAATTAAAATACTAGGCCTACTATGGTGGAATTTTTAAATGTATTGTGTGCTTCTTGTCTTGCATGACACTTACTTTTGGTAACACAAAGCAATTCAGTCACGCAATGCAAAACCACATGAAGTAATTTGTTATTTTTATAATGTAAGTCTGAGTTTTTAAATGTATTCCAGCGTGCTTCTCGTCTTACGTGACACTTACTTTTGGTAACACAAAGCAATTCAGTCACGCAATGTAAAACCGAATGTACATGTAATTTGTTCAAATGTTTTCTAGTGTGCTTCTCATCTGGCGTGACACTTATTTTTGGTAACACAAAGCAATTCAGTCACGCAATGAAAAACCACATGTACATGTAATTTTGTTCAAATGTTTTCTTGTGTGCTTCTCATCTGGCGTGACACTTATTTTTGGTAACACAAAGCAATTCAGTCACGCAATGAAAAACCGCATGTACATGTAATTTTGTTCAATGTTTTCTAGTGTGCTTCTCATCTGGCGTGACACTTATTTTTGGTAACACAAAGCAATTCAGTCACGCAATGAAAAACCACATGTACATGTAATTTTGTTCAAATGTTTTCTTGTGTGCTTCTCATCTGGCATGACACTTATTTTTGGTAACACAAAGCAATTCAGTCACGCAATGAAAAACCGCATGTACATGTAATTTTGTTCAAATGTTTTCTAGTGTGCTTCTCATCTGGCATGACACTTATTTTTGGTAACACAAAGCAATTCAGTCACGCAATGGAAAACCTCATGTAACTTCGTTATTTTTAAGTCTTCTAATTGCACAACATTGAAAATTACACCTATGAACTTAGTAATTATTTTCAAAAACTTGCTGCTAAAGGAAATTGTTTTTGACCTGCAATCTTGAATGAGAGTACTACAAGATTTTACCAAAATAATGCAAATCAACATCCGAAAGTAGACGATAGCAAGAGAGGTTTAAAGAAAACATACCCAACAAGTTTACAGTAATTGAAGATACAGTTGAACCACCCATAGGAGACAACCTATTTTGCCAAACCAATGTAGTTGCCTACAATAGGTTTCATCTACAGTAATTTGGGTTTCCGGCCCTATTCCCCATTGGGAGATAGTAATTTGGCTGCGCTAGACAATTTTTCGCACTTAAACATGCATTCACACACGAGAGATTGTCACTTAACGCAAGGTGGTCACTCAGGGAGGTTCAACTGTATTAAATACCTCAGACATGCAATCTACCAAGACCAATCAATATATAGATTGTTACAGCCTCTCTATTTTCTAACAAGATCATGAAAGGTGCATAAGACTGAAGAATCACAAGCAAAGCAAGCGTCCACAGGAACCCTGAGAGCAAGTGCTCTTGGTCACTTGCCTCACTTGTGATTCCTTGGTTCCATGCCTCTTCCAAGATCTTATGAGAAAATACAGAAGCTGTAAACAGTCTACACCATGAACACGTGAATATACAGAGCCTCTCTATAAACGCAGTTATTGGTCAGTTGGTGGGTGGACCAGTGTCAATCAACTGGTCCATTTGTTAGTCAATTGGCCAGTCAATCAGTATGGTACATGTACAATGACATGTGCAGTTCATTTGAGACTGTCAATTAGTCAGCAGGTGTTAGTCATCAGTTTGTTAATCAATCAGTTGAAGCCGGTAAGTCCATCCATCTGTTCCCCAGTCGGCCGGTCATTTAGCCAATGAGCCAGTAGTTCAATTAGTTCTAATTGGTCCATCGATTAGATTCATGGTTGCCACCATGGAGAAAATAAAAACTGATCTTGTGGAACTGTAGCCAAATTTTTTTTGGTAAAAAACATTTTAATGGACTGTCATCATTTTAATGGATTGTCATTATCAAACCTGAGCCAACCTATAAATATAATTCCCAGACGTTGACAAGAAATTTAGAATTTACCTGGCCAAATACTGTAAATTACCCAACTTTGACAAAAATTTTAGAAAATTCCCTGACCAGATACTAAATTCCCCGACCTTGACAAGAAATTTAGAATTTACCTGACCAGATACTAAATTCCCCAACTTTGACAAGACATTTAGAATTTCCCTGAGCAGATACTAAATTCCCCAACTTTGACAAGAAATTTAGAATTTCCCTGAGCAGATACGAAATTCCCTGACTTTTCCCTTGCCTTGAATTTTTTCCCTGACTTTTTCCTGGCCTGTGGCAACCCCGAGTTGCATGTAGGTCTGTCCAACTGTCCATGACTCAGTCAGTGAGACAGTAAGTCAGTCAGTCAGTCATTTAGTCTGTTAATTAGTCAGTCTGTCAGACAGTCAGCCAGACAGTCGAAATCAATGAATCACCCAGACAGTCTGTCAGTCAGTCTAGCCATTACTCAGTCAGTCAGTTAGTCCATCAGTCAGTCAGCAAATTAGTACTCAATCTTAAAGGGACTATGTCAGCTGGGGACCATGCGCAGTGGGGTCCACTAGAAGCTAATTAGCATACAACTTTTTTTCACAGTTAGCAGTAATCTGGAGTAAAGGCGAGTTGTGGGCTTGTGTAAATTAGTCTTATTGCAACTGCAATAGTTGTAACACTGATTTATAACTGAACGAGGTTATTGATAACATAACAAAAGAATTTAATATGAACAACTCCTGCGTCGACTTTCAGGCAAAAACATTCAACCGCTAAATTCGCACTTCCCCTTGCTTTGTTGACTTTGATATTGAGAAATAAAATTCCTGCCATTTATTTTCCATAACAGTTTATTTATGGTCTGAATCCTGCTTGCAGAACTTTAACAAAAATTAACAGGCTTTTAGCCAAAATTTGAAAAGTGGGCGTCCTGGATGGTACTTCTGCCAGTTCTTGATTCTTTCTTTGCTCAAAGTACAAGTTAATAATAATACTTTCTAACGGAGATATCGGATATTATTTTCGCAAATCGAGCAAGCTAACACCGAAATAACAACAGTTGTAAATGGAACTGTAGCTAAGGAAAAGTTGACATCAAAAGTGAGCCAGAAGCAACGGATTGCCAAGATTAGCGTAAATTTGAATACGACTGCTTCATCTTCCGTCAAACTTGAAAAAGCTGGTTTTCAAGTTGAAATGAAAAATTGCATGCAAATTAGCTTCTAGTGGACCCTACCGTGCATGGGCACCAGCTGACATAGTCCCTTTAATAAGCATGTTGTTCTGACAATCAGCAAGTACAATGGAGTTCTGCCAGACAATCAGTCAGACAGTCAGTCAGTCAGTCCACCAGACAGTTACTGAAGTCAGTCAGTCCTTCAGTCTATCCTTTACTCAGTCAGTCATCCAGTCAGACAGTCAATCCTTCAGTCTATCCGTTACTCAGTCAGTCATCCAGTCAGACAGTCAGTCAGTAAGTCTATCCGTTAATCAGTCAGTCTGTCACTCAGGCAGTCAGAAGTTCGTCAGTCCATCTGTCAGTGAGCAATTTAGTCTCAATCTCCATAAGCCTGTCACTCAATCAGTACATGTAATTACAATATAGTTCAATCAGTCAGTTTGTCAATGTTATTAGTCCATCAATCAGTTTAATATTAACACCCTGCAGTGAGTCCATCAGGCAGGTAGTCACTTGGCTGGCAATCAGTCAAATGGTAGTTGCCCTATCAATACAGTCAATCAAGCCTGTACTGGTACAATACGTCAGTCTGTAATTCAATCAAAAATCCAGTTCATTGGTACAGTAATCCAATCAGTATGTCAGTTACACAGTCAAACTATTTTATTTTTATAATAGTTATTTTAATAATTGCTTATTAAAACAAGCAATTATTAACTTTGAGAGCTCCACTTATCCACTGTGCAAATTAACCATGGCAAGGTAGTTGGCATGTCTGAAGTCAAGAGCAGAACTTGGCTTATACAAGAGTTTTGTTTACCTGGTTCACTCAAGAGCTGGATTGCAAAGTAAAACATAATGCAGCACTACTAAAGATAAAGTCTTGAAGCTTTGGTCCAATGGCATCGGATCTAGAAAAACAAGATTAACCTGTTTCAGTGTGAAACCCACTATACCAACTACAGTGGAACTTCGATTTCTCAAACCTCCACGGGAAACGAAAAATTGGTTCGAGAAATCAGGAACTTCAAAATATCGGGGGTAAAATTAAAGTGAAAACAAGTCCAAGGGAAACAACTTTTGGTTCGAGAAATCAGGGTTTTTGAGAAATTGAAGTTCCACTGCACATGTAAACATTTTTGCGTGGCTGTTGTAGCTATTCTATTTCTTTATTGTGTATATGTAATTATTGTAATTTTTGTAATTTCTGTAACTTTTTGTCTTTGTAATGAAATTTAAAAAAAATTCAACAGGGAAGGTACATGTAGCTCAATTAGTAATTTTAATAATACACATTACTCAATTCTGACGATTGTGACGAACTCATAGCAAATAAAAACTTCAAGTTGCTCGAAATCACATTTCCGAGGGCTTAGATTTTGAAATTTTCCCAGGGCGGCATGCCCCCTCACCCCACTAGAAACTACCGCCTCCGGCAGTCGTTGTCCCATCTTCACTGGCCGTTTTCTCGAACCCCCTTCATTAAATACTAGATCCGCCCCAGTGATCGTACAAATAGTGGTGGTGGTGGATTGGCAGTTTTCGTCTCAGTCTGCATTATTTTTATACCCTGCAGTAAACTGCAAACTTTAGTCTGCATTGTTATACTGACCGCTTCTCCTGTCCTGTATATGATGACATTGTGTTTACAGGTCTACATGTACGTGGACAGCTCTACCCACATGTACTTATCTACTCTGTATTTACACATTGGGACATTCCATTTTTTATCCGCACCACCCAAGGGTTCGGATTTTTTTCAAAGGAGCCACCAAAAAATCAACCTTCGCATTTTTTTTTCAAAGGTGGCGCCAAAAAAAACACCCACCCGGATTCCTGCCATCCTTGGGGGGGGAGGGGGAGGGGGGGGGGGGGGGGGAGGGGGAGGGGGGGGGGAGGGGGGGGAGTGCGGATAAAAACTGGAACGTCCGTAAACGGCCAACTCAGTTGCGGACACTTTTCAGCTTCCAGAGGGTGTCTGCTTACGGGAGCTTCGAGTTTAAGTTATCTACTGTAGTTCAATACAAGCTTAGTTGTAAAATTAAAGTGTAAATCTTACCTTCCACTTCATCGACTCATGCACGAGGTAAACAAAGCTTTCTGTAATTCCTCCACATTGTGTCTCCAGGCTCCGAGCTGCAAACAAAAGTAAAGCAAGTTAGCTTATATTTCAAATAAAGTAAAATATGACCGGTTAAAGCGGCTTTAAATATTTATAAAGAACAAACCTTTGCAAACTCCAGTATAAAACTTTGCAACATGGCGACAACGAACTACACTCGCAAAGATCAGTGGGAGATATTATGATAAGAAGGGAGGGGAGGGAGGGAAAAAATAAAAATAGGTCCGTGACGCGTACTTATGGCTACTGGATTTTTTACTCAGACAATGCGCTGTAGCCCTAGCCTCCAACGCAGACGCTCTTTGGGCTCGTCACGCAAAGCCCAAAGAATGTCTGCGTAGGAGGCTACAGTAGCCCATGAGCCGAGTAAACGGAATGGGTTAGGGACCCTGGCGATTTCAATCAGTAAAGTGGATACTCGGAAATGCCGTGAAAAATATTAACAAGTCGATACTAAAAACATAAGATGCAGTCTCGCAATGGAATGATAACGAAGGAATACGAATGAACGGAAGATGGACTTGTTTTCAACTGTATTTGGGCTAGACGCTTTACTGAAATTCAGTTTAAAAAATTAAACTTATGCTCTCTCAGTTCTCTTCAGTCGCTAAATCTGAATCAACCGGTTCATCGATCCAATAAACCGAAACAGTCGCCGCTTTGAATTTAGCCGTGTTTACATATCGCTTGATAACATCAAGCGAGTCATTTTCATCGAAGGTCCGCCATTTGTAGATTTTTTGCCTGACATATTTTGGACCAGATCTTGAGATTGATCTAAGCTGAATTAATAAATTCGATCTAAAAACCCTCAGCCGAAATGTCAAATTTTAATCCCCAGGCGCAATCAAAATGGGTACCCCAATAATGAACCGCACATGCACAAGGACAAGAAGAGCGAAATAGAAAGGCCGCAGAAAACATAAAGTTTATGTTTGTCAAATCCATTTTGAATTCAAAAAGTGCCAGAAATTTGTATGTTTATATGTTCACTTTTGGCTGCCTGGGTTCATATCAAAACGCACGAAATGCGAAATATCAAAATTTACCCGGCGGGACCCCCCTACAAACTCGCGCCTCAACGTATGGGGCGTACGTTTCTCAACGTATGGGGCACTGGGAATCGTCTCTTGTCAAGTTCAAGTCTTTGGACCAATAGAGATGACAAACATCAGTCTCCAAAACCTGCAGATCAAGTATTTTGTTGCAAGTGTTCTGAGAACGGAGTACAGCATAAGTAGTATAGGAACAGCATCATTAGCAGCTTTTTTGTGCAGGAATCTCATTAGCGTGCGCAGGAAACGTTAACGTGGGTGACGTCATAGGCTATTGAATTGTAGTCCAACCTCGATTCCAGGCTCTCTCTCCTTTTCCTCCCTTGTCGTTGAAAAGGAGAGAGAGCCTGGAATCGAGGTTGCTTGTAGTCATGAATAAAATGTTGTGGAAAATGGCACAATAGGCTTGCCAAGACCACAGGCTTACCATCCTCTGTTTGTGTTGTCACAGATATCTACGATATTCAAATTTCTTAGTACAATAGAATTGTTATTGTGAACATTAATCTTCCTAAAATTGGTATTTAGGACTGTCTATATTTAATAAAATAAAGTCCAAATGTCTGGACGTTGTTTAACTTTGCTTTGAAGCGGTTTTTACGGTGATTTGATGCGCGCGAGAGCAGTTTTCGGACTTCAAAGTTTTTACTCGCTTTTAGAATACTAATACTCCAACAAGGCATGCAACTTCGAGCAGTTTTAGACCGACAAATTCCGTACCTCCTCTCGAATTTTGCCCTAAAAAAAGCATTTCTTCCATTCGATTTCATAACAGCTCCCGCATCTCGAAAGACTAGTCCTCGGACTACACTCTGGCCAAATTTGAGTACGAAAGGTTCGCGGATTGATCTTGAAAAACCAGCTGGAATATCGAATGAGTTTGAAAATTCTCGATTTTACTATGATCTGTACCTCCGGCTGGGACAATTATGCACATATTTTTAAAAAAACGTGTATACGGCGTCGAAATTACTACCTATGCCTCCCGCAGCGCGAGAAACGTGTACCACGACAAACACTTCACTGGGGTACCCAGTTGAAATACGGCTACCCTGAGAAAAAGGAAAATAAGCCTATCAAACGGAATAAATCGGTATAATTGCGAATATAAATTGATTTCTCATTCCACGTTGTCTAAAGCGTCGCCGTCGTGATTGCCTAAGTTAGATCAACGAGACTACTGTATTTCACCTGGGTACCCCAGTGAAGTGTTTGTCGTGGTACACGTTTCTCGCGCTGGGGAGGGCATAGGTAGTAATTTCGACGCCGTATACACGTTTTTTAAAAATATGTGCATAATTGTCCCAGCCGGAGGTACAGATCATAGTAAAATCGAGAATTTTCAAACTCATTCGATATTCCAGCTGGTTTTTCAAGATCAATCCGCGAACCTTTCGTACTCAAATTTGGCCAGAGTGTAGTCCGAGGACTAGTCTTTCGAGATGCGGGAGCTGTTATGAAATCGAATGGAAGAAATGCTTTTTTAGGGCAAAATTCGAGAGGAGGTACGGAATTTGTCGGTCTAAAAACTGCTCGAAGTTGCATGCCTTGTTGGAGTATTAGTATTCTAAAAGCGAGTAAAAACTTTGAAGTCCGAAAACTGCTCTCGCGCACATCAAATCACCGTAAAAAACCGCTTTCAAAGCAAGTTAAACAACGTCCAGACATTTGGACTTTATTTTATTAAATATAGACAGTCCTAAATACCAATTTTTAGGAAGATTAATGTTCACAATAACAATTCTATTGTACTAAGAAATTTGAATATCGTAGATATCTGTGACCACACAAACAGAGGATGGTAAGCCTGTGCAAGACTTGTCCGCTCTTAGTCAACACTGATTGGTCAGTCAACACTTTATTATCTTTTCAAAATAAAAGCGCGCGTTCCGTTTCACGCACCGTTACCCAGTTTATTATGTTAACTCAGTTGAGCGAATTTGCATGAGAGATTAGCACCTCTTTTGTTTTGGGATTAAACACAGAAAGTGTACAGGAAGGGTACAGGAAGCAAACAGAAAGTGTACAGGAAGGGTACAGTAAGGGTACAGTAAAAGTACAGAAAGGGTACAGTAAGGCTACAGAAAGCATACAGGAAGGGTACAGAAAGGCTATTGATTTCCCTCCTCCACAACCACTACCACCACAATTCTATTGTTCTCCACCACCATCAATTTTATTGTTTACTTCCACTGGTGGAGAAGAACAATAAAATTGTGGTGATGGTGGAGGAGGAAAACAATACCCTGTCTGTACACGACACGTAAACAATATTGACCTCGTCGCCTGATGAAGACTAGCAGTAAAGCAGTCGAAACGTCGCGATCAACACCTCAAAGTGACTCCATCGTGAGACAATTTAAACGTTCATCAATTAACATCATTGGTGCTTGTAACCTTCAGTGTTGGACAAAAATGTTTCTAACTGAGTTTTCTTACAAGTGCAAAGAAACTCAAAAAGCCGATCTTGTTCACACTCAGCACAAGTTCGGTAGTTTAAAATGTCGCTTCCATCCCTGAAAAAAATATTATAATCTTTTTTCTTTGGGTTTGTCATTATCGGAAGGAATTTGGGGTTTACAAACTGCTTGGGTTTTTATGTCAGTTATGTGGATGGGAGTTTGTATCAGCCAAATTTTTTATGTATACTAACTTGAATGAAGCATAGTAAAATAATATTATTTAAAAACACAAAAGCAGTATAATAAAGTAGTCAAATGACAATCCTGAGGATCTATAATATCAATAATGATTATAATATAATATTGATCAACAACTCTTTACAATAACTAATCGTAACACTAAAATTATTATGCAATTCAGTGGACTGTTTTTTAAAATCGCCTGAGGACCAAACTACTTAAAGAATTGTAATTTTTATATTTATATACCTTATTTTAGTCATTCTTATTTTTAATTGTAAATAGAAATATTTTTAAGATAATTGTCTTTGAAAGCCCCCCTTGGGGAAAGTCAATAAAGTATGTATGTATGTATGTAAAAGCTCTTATGAGCTACCCGTGGATCATATTGGTGACAGCTGGTTGAAAACTCATCAAGTTAAAAATAAAATTTAACACCCATTCATTCATTCGTGTAATGACTATACAGATACCATAAAATAACGATTATTAAGCCCGTTGTGCAATCTCTCCTCCCCAGTCCCCAACGAAAGAGGAAGGAGAGATTACATGATGAGCCAAAGAAAGTCTGCGAGGAGGCTAGCTCTTGTCTAAAGTGTCCTGTCTCCTTGAATGGCCCCTCGGGGTTAGGGCAAGGAGGCAACTGACACTAAGGCGGGGTGGAGAGGGGTTTAATAATCAGAATTTTAATGTATTTTGTACAATTATACACAAAATGAATGAGCTATATATACACAATAAAACTGTGCTGATAATTTGAATATATTTCTTGCTTCAGAAGTCTAAAATAATTTTTCAAAGCCAGTCATTTTCTTAGAAAAGTCCTGGAATGTTGACCAAAATTCTCATACAATCGCCTGTGCACCATCATAATTTACTGAGACAGTACAAATCGATATGAATCCACTAACCATTTGGTTATAGGCAAGTATAGTTATGCCAAGAAATCCATGCAGTCAACTAGCAGAAGAACTAGTTTATAAGGAGTGGATTTATACACATCTCTAAAATGTATCTCTGATTTAAGTATTCAGTGACCTTTTCCACATGCAGTGGAATCCTGATTCTTGAACCCTCAATTTCTTAGGCTCGATTACCAGCCGCTATTCGGGAAAATGAGCCCACTCTCATCCCCTGAAGGAACGAAGACGGGACTCAAGAGAGCGGTGGAAATGGAGCCTATCAATTTCTCAAAAACCAGATAACTCGAACCAAAAAGTCGTTTCCCTTGGATTTGTGTCACTGTAATAAATTTATTTTACCCCGGTATTTCGAACTCCCGATTTCTCAAACCAATTATTTATGTGTCCCCTGGAGGATTGAGAAATCGGAATTCCACAGTAATAATAAAGCAGCAATGTATGGATTATTAATTATTGGCCCAATTGAATTATGCAAGTATCCTCCAACATGGTCTCCAATAAATTTGTGGCATCATCCTCACTCACTCTTTTTTGATTTACAATGTATTTGTCATACATAATGAATACTTTCTTACAGGACTGACACCGCAACCACATCAACTTCAATGGATGTTTGCGAGAGGTGACATTTATGTCTCTTTAAACCACAGTCAGTGGTAAAGCATTTAGTACATTGGATGCACTTGAATGGTAAATCACCATGAAATGACCTGTTATGATGTAATAGGCTATCCCTGTGAGTAAAAACATACGTCGCACTGAGTACAGCTGTACGGCTTCTTGCCGCTGTGTTTCCTGAAGTGTGTTTTCAAATTCGCCGAGGAGATAAAACACTTTTTACATTGAGTACATGCAAAGGGTTTTTCACCACTGTGAATCCTAAGGTGTAGTTTGAAGCTTGATTGGTAGGCAAAACATTTGCCACATTGAGTGCATTTGTGAGGTTTCTCACCACTGTGTATTACATTGTGTCGGTCCAAACTTGCTAAGCGGGTAAAGCATTGTCACACTGAATGCATTTGTAGGGCTTCTCACCACTATGAATCTTCATGTGTATCTTCACATGTGATAACTGGTTAAAACATTTATCACATTGAGTACATTTGTATGGTTTCTCACCACTGTGAATCATCAGGTGTGTTTTCAAATGTATTGGAAACTTGAAACCTTTTCCACATTGAGTACATTTGTAGGGTTTCTCTGCACTGTGAATCAACAGTGTGTTTTCAAATGTTCTGGACACTTGAAACCTTTCTCACATTGAGTACATCTGTAGGGTTTTCTCAGCAATGTGTGTTCTCAGGTGACTTTGCAAATTCTGTGACTTCTTGAAACATTTGTCGCAATAGGTACATTTATAAGGTTTCTCACCACTGTGTATTAATACATTGTGTCGGTCGAAACTTGATAAGTGGCTAAAGAATTGGTTGCACTGAGTGCATTTGTAGGGTTTCTCGCCGCTATGAATCTTCATGTGTGACTTCAAAATTGATGATTGGTTAAAGGATTTGTCACATTGAGTACATCTGTAGGGTTTCTCGCCACTATGAATCATCAGGTGTGTTTTCAAATTTGATGATTGGTTAAAGCATTTGTCGCATTGAGTGCATCTGTAGGGTTTCTTGCCACTGTGCATTCTCAAGTGAATTTGCAAATTCTGTGAATTCTTGAAACATTTGTCACATTGAGTACATCTGTAGGGTTTTTCACCACTGTGATCCATCAGGTGCATTTTCAAATCTGATGAACGCTTGAAACCTTTTTCACATTGAGTACATCTGTAGGGTTTCTCAGTACTGTGAGTCAACAGGTGTGATTTCAAATAATCTGAACGCTTGAAACCTTTTCACATTGAGTACATTTGTAGGGTCTCTCATCACTGTGTACTCTCAGATGGCTTTGCAAATTCTGTGACTTCTTGAAACATTTGTCACATTGAGTACATTTGTAGGGTTTCTCTTCACTGTGAATCATCAGTGTGTTTTCAAATGTTCTGAACGCTTGAAACTTTTTTCACATTGAGTACATTTGTAGGGTCTCTCATCACTGTGTGTTCCCAGGTGACTTTGCATATACCTCGACTTCTTGAAACATTTGTCACATTGAGTACATTTATAAGGTTTATCATCATCGTGTATCTGCAGATGTATGTTTAGAGTTGACTGCTGCTGAAAACCTTCACCACACACAGTGCATTTGAAGGCTCTGTATCAGTCTTTGGCACAACACTCATGTCATTCATGTCTTTTGTCTCGACAGCCTTGTCAAAACAAGAAAAATTCCTTTGTTATATTCAAAGTTATTAGCAAAACAAACAGAATGGAAATAAAACACATAAACTGGCCAACCTTAGAGCAACGGAGATTTAGTTTTCTTATGGAATGCTAATGGTTTACAGCAAGGATGCCAAAAGTGTGACCACTTTTAATTAATTCACATTTTGTCATGCGCTGCTATCAATCAGAAGATGTGGATAGCTATTCTTCGGCTTCTGATTGGATAGTCTGCACGCACGAAAGAATGTGAATTAATTAAAGTGGTCACACTTTTGGGCTCCTTACTGTAAAATCTACAAGCCTGGCCAACACTTCTTGGGACACTTGCTGAAACTGCGTGCAAAAATACATCTATAGATATTAGATGTAGTGCAAGTGTTGACATTTTTAAATCAAGACTTAAGACATATCTTTTTAAAATTGCGTATCTCTAATTTTTAAATTTCATGTCTCTAGTTGTTACATTTTATTCCATTGTAAGTTGTAATTAGTTTTTATCCATTAATTTGTAAAGCGCTTAGAACAGCGACGAATAAGCGCTATAAAAGTTAGTATTATTATCATATTCTAATACCCAGAGAAAGCTTATTATTACAGACTGTAATTTCAGCCCCCCCTCCCATCCCCCAACCAATGTTGATTGTGATGAAGACGATTGCACATGCATGACGTCAACATTGCACCGGAGGAGAGGGGGAAGGGGGAATGTGTAATTTTGCAAAGTTATTCCGCTATTGTCCCAAGAGTATGGCCAGGGTTGTAGGCACTATTTTGAACAGAGCAAATGGCCACGTCAAAATATAAGTACAAACTTGTACTGTAGGAAGAATCACTCTTTGTAAATATTATTAAGCCATGGAACAACCTACCAAAACATGTTGCCAAAACAGCTGGTAGCCTTAACACCGTTTTAAATCATTTTTAATTCTCATACATAAATCCTTGCGTTAATAATTTTAATTATTCCTACAGTATGCAAGTTTAAATTATTGAAATATTACATCCTTTTTTACCCTTTTTACTCATGAATGGAATGAAATGAGTGCAGTTGGGGACAAAATATGCAAATGTGTCCATTGATGGGCTGTAAACATTAATTTATGCATTAAAATGAATATTAATTTATGTATTAAGTTATTCATGAGATTGAGCTCGCGATATGTAATGGTCACCTTCCTTACCCATGGGGATGGCGTTGGAGGGAGGGGAGGGTGGGGAGTTAGACACAGGGGGTGGGGGTCGGTGGAGCAAAACGCATAGGAGCGGGTAGGGTACGAAGGTTCAGGCGGTGTCCAAGATGGAGGCGGGTCTTCCAAGATGGCAGGCATAGATCAAGGATCAGTTTGAGAGGAAGGATGGATAATTTGAGAAGAGATGAAGGAGGAGAGCTAGCCATGTCCCATTTCGACCGATTCAGTGCATGCATGTGTGACTTAGGAGAGGAAGAAAAGATGCGGATCCATCGATCGAGCCTTCTATCGACTTCTATCGCAGAGATTCATTTCCATTTTGGTAGGCTAAACACTACAGTACGCTAAATGCTGTATTTGCTTTATACCAATTATTGTACATGTATCAATAAAGTCCACCTTTATCTGAATCATGGACAAGTTTATTTGTGACTTTTAAACCATGAATCTTCGCATAAAACTACGGAGCCATCTTGAATTTTTTGGGACTGATCAGGACTGGACTATGGAAAAAAAGAATTTTGGAAAACTACTTATAGCCATGGCAAATGATTCTTGTTTGACGTGTTTATAAATTTCTACCCGCAGCACTGACTTGGCTTTCTATTAGAAGTTTCTAGTTTATGCCTTATTGTCGTCAAATATCATTCATGAGTGGCCCATAGAAGCCTTTGATTAGGAATCATTTTTACTCATGAGTGAGAAAGCAATGAATACGTTTTTGCTGTGGAAACAATATTTATTATGAAAATTTTCACTCGGTCAATCAATGGACTGTAAACATTAATTTATGCATATGAACCCATTGACACCTGGGCTTTTCCAAAAAACAGTAATCTAACATCCCCAGGTGCCTATTTCTGGCCGTTATCTTGACAGTTTAATGTCAAACTGTCTAAAACTTAGAGTGCAACACAGCAACTAACATCCCCTTCTACTTTGAAGCAATCAGTTCAATATTTTCCTTGGGTATGCGCAGAAATCAAAATTTTGACACACCACATTTCAAGCTTTTCCTTTCCCAAAGAGTGTCAATGGTCAATATTTGTAATTAGCTTGCGATTTCTCAACCGAAAGTGTTTAAAAGTATTTAAATGCTGTGGCCAGACAACAAACAACATAACATAAATTCTATATTTTTCTGAAAAAATTATTTACAGTGATCACTGCAGGCTCACTTTCTCTCCGGCTCGCACGTCATTCTTGCGACTTTCGCAACTCGCATATGGGCCCCAAACATAAACCCGCTCACAAAATATAGGAAAGTATAGACCTTATTCATAAATGGCTGCCAATTTAAAATTAATTTGTATGTATTTGAATAAGTTGCCTCACTAACCTTATGTTTGAGTTGATAATTCAAAATAATTTTTACTCTAGAACGAGGTTAGTGAGGCTAATTTAAATGCATACAAAATAAATTTAAATTCTCACAAATGTACCCAGGCCCCAGGGGTGTGTGAGAAAAAACATTTTCCACTTACCGTAAATCCTTGAATAAGCACCTCCCTCGAATAAGCACCCCTTCGAATAAGCGCCCCTATAGAATCATAATATAAACCCATCCCTCTCCTTAAATGCAGTCAAAATGAATGCATGAAGTAAGAGAAGGCAGAATTACTACAGATTTCTTGCCAAATATAAAATCTGATAAAAATACAACTTGTGAAAAAACCTGAAATTTGAAATAAGCGCCAGGATTTACGGTACTTTGTTTCACTCAGCCAGTGGAAAATTACCTTAGTAGCCATTTATGAATAAGCTAGCTAGGTCTATATATGGAGCTATTAAATTCCAGGGGTTATGTTGGGGGGGGGGGGGGGGGGCGGTATCGATATTTTCTGGATTCGCATCCATGATTGTAGAGTATCACAACGTTTCATATTGAAGATGAAACGCTGCGGGACTCTACAGTACGGTAAATAATAGCCGTCCAAATGACAACATAAACCTTATAAACAGAAATCATACACAGTCTTGGAAAACTAACCAACGATCGACTATGCTAAGACAAGACAAAGACCCGTGAAACGCCGGTAAAATGTTACAACCAGCTGAAATTTTACCGGTTCTTATACACTGTACTAAATAGTTTTAAGTGTATCGGGTTTGGTTAATACTTACCTTATTGAAAGAGCAGAAAAACTGGCGAAACTGTAGCAAGCAGTAAAATCCCTGAGCACACGCAGTACTGATCACGTGATGTAATGATACCTTTTCGGACGCGCGCGAAGCGCGCGAAGCGTGACTATACGAGACAAATGTTTGAAGGGGGTGGGGTGGGGGAACCAAAGAAGTAACCACTAACCCTAATCACTAGACTACGAGCAGTCCCTCTTTCCCAGCTTAGTCCGTCGAGCGAGAGCGATAAAAATTTAAGATCGGAAAATGGCCGCGCGAAAAACTGGGAGCGAGTCAAGCGCGCTCGTAGTCTTACTAATCACTTACTAATCACAGGCTTACCATCCTCTGTTTGTGTGGTCACAGGTCTCTACGATATTCAAATTTCTTATTATAGAATTGCTATTTTTATACAACGGTTATGAAAAGCTTTATTTTTCGATTTAAATTTTTTTTTTAAATTTTAAATTAAAAAAAAAAAAATTTAAATTTTTAAATTGTACCTTGATAAACATGCAATAAATTCACATAAATTGAAGTTTTCGATATGTGCTGTAAGCCTATATTTTGCTCAAAAGTTTCTCAGAAAGGCAAAACTTGCTCGAGGTTGCTAGAACTGCAAAAAGTTGCTCCAAACGCCGGGGGGATGAGCCCAAAGAAAGTCTGCGAGGAGACTAAATCGGACAGGCCTAGCTGCGAACGTTGCTCAAGGATAGACGAAGCGCCCCACCCACCACTCCCCCCTGCTCTTAGCTCTGCAGTTTCAGGCTCTCTCTCCTTTTCCTCCCCTCAACGCCCCTCAACGACAAGGGAGGAAAAGGAGAGAGAGCCTGGAATCGAGGTTGCAGGTGTGACTGTATATAAGAAATTGACGTCATTATTACGTCACAGATTGATGTGTCTTACGTATTCATTTATCATACGTGAGTACTTTGAACTGTAAATAAAGGAACACCAAACTTTGACAAAAACACATCAATCTGTGACGTAATAATGACGTCAATTTCTTATATTCAGATCTGCACCTACAGATTACACCGTCCGCGAACTAACTGTATTTCGAAAATACAATAAACATTGAAGTGTTATATATAGTCTGCATACCGGCCATTTAAAAGAAACGGATCAATTCCTGACTTAAACTCCGGTCATATATAAACAATAGCCTCCATTTGGCGCGAAAATATGCACGGATATTTGTCCGCGGACATTATCTGTTCCGGGAGGCGAACAGTTTTCCCGAGAGCGAAGCTCGAGGAAAACTGTGAGCTACGAGGAACAGATAATGTCCAAGGACAAATATCCGTGCATATTTTTTAGCCAAATGTAGGCTATTGTGCTTATTATCCTTCAAATATTTTTACCTAAAACCCGCTCTTTTTAGGAAATCTTAGTCTGAAGTGTCAGCCGTCATTCTCGACCCCAGAGCCTTCGCGTTCTTTTGACTTTTTTGTCTGCGCAAGACGCGAAGGCTCTGGGGAACTCTACGCAAGCGTAGCCAAAATCTGGCTATGTTGACTTGACAGCGCATACTCTACAATCCAAATCCAAAGTGGTGGCTCTATTGTTGTTGTGGCGTGTCTCTCGGGATATGCACGGGGGCACGCAAGAACGCTTAGTTTAATTTTATTCAAATGATCGCTAGTTTCTTTGAATGCATGCTATAGTTTTCCATGAAGGACACTCACGTCCGTCGTTTATCATTAGCCATTTTATGTGTAACTAAGAGGTAAGTTCACTTTCATTTTGCTGTCCGTTGTAAAGTCTGATTCTAGGACTGCCGTGCCTGTAATTATTTTGACGAAAACTCAATTGTAAGCCGTCAAGTGGGCGCATTTGAAACCGTCCAAATCCCCGATAAATAAAACAATTTATTTTATCGAAGTTCGTCCAAACAATTATATGCGATCATATATGTTGGATAGACCAGAATTGCAGCAACGGCAAATATTTTCGTTCGTATTACGCGGGTTTTTCGGGGTTTCGCTCAAGGTTGTGTAGTTCATGAAACTTTTCTTTTCCGCGCCATTCTCAACCCCAGCCGCAGGGAAAACTCCGGCCGCAAGTTCAATTTAACGCGCGTACTAGATTGACCAATCGGAACCGTTTTTATTGTTTCAACCGAACGCCAATCACAACAGGCTCTCTCCCAGGGTTCCCCAGAGCTCTTCTCGCCGTCAGTCATGCGCAAAAGAGAAGAGCTCTGGGGTCGAGAATGGTCAGCCGTCTCCTCGCTGCCCATGGGGGGGTTAGAGCGAGGAGACGGCTGACACTTCAGACTAAGGAAATCTTCGCCAAGCTGTTAAATGTTAAAATAATTATGTTAGAGTTCAAAAATATTGCCAGTGTGTTCAAAACATTCTGTTCTATTCAATTTAACAATTTATTTTGGACGAAAACTGAATGTGCGGACGTAAAACGCAATTTTTTTAAACTGGAGAATATCACGAGGGGAATATCGCCGGATATTCCCCAGTTTTGGCTGCGTCACGTGACGTGTTTAGTCCAATCGCACGCGAGAAAAATATTTGATGGATTATAATTTATAATATACACTCCACCTAATATAAAACTCCGAGCTACTGAAAAATCTTGAGGTTTATTTCGCCAAACATAATCATAAATGTATAAAACAACACATTGAAGGTAGGGAATTCATGTATCTTATGGGGGCCTCGGCCGATACATCGGTCGATACATCGGCCGATATATCGGTCGATATATCGGACGATACTCGACCGAGACTCGATCGATACTCGATCGATACTCGATCGATACTCGGTCGATGTCTCGGTCGATACTCGACCGATACTCGGTTGGCATGGACCGCTATATCGGCCGACATATCGGCCGATATACATGTCGGCCGATATAGTTGGCAGTACACCGACACTTCACCGATACTTTACCGATACTTTATCGATACTTCACCGATACTTTACCGATACTTTACCGATACTTCACCGATACTTTACCGATACTTCACCGATACTTCCCGAGTATATCGGTCTATGAAAAAATAAAACATTTAAGTGTCAAAATTACGAGTTATGTTTTACCTGCTTCATTGTTTTAATTACCTACTTCAAAAACTGGTGGATTTCCGCTGTTGTGTAATTTGGGTAACTGTTTAGCAGTTTTCGCGCGTTGTGAAATGATAACATGGCGGGTCAGATGTCAATTGGTAAATAGAGATGTTCTAGGAATTATACTCAGATTTATAGTGAAGGACAGCTTGGTGATTGAAATAAAAACTCCTTTTTCAGTTGCTTTTTTCCGAGAACAATTCGTGACTGGAACGCTCTGCCAGCAGAGGCAGTCGAGGCTTCATCCCTTAAGGCGTTTAGAAACCATGCATTTACAAATCGTTTCTAGATTATTATTTTCTATTTGTTTTATTCTCTATTGTATTTTTCCTTTGACCGCTGACCGATTTGCAAGAATCATCATAAAGATGGAGGCAAATAAATGGTAAATGTAAATGGTCGATATATCGGCCGTTATAATCCATCAAATTTTTTTCTCGCGCGCGATTGGTCTAAACACGTCACGTGACGCAGCCAAAACTGGGGAATATCCGGGTGATATTCCCCAAGTGATATTCCCCAGTTTTTAAAATTTGCGTTTCACGTTCGCAGGTTCAGTTTTCGTCTCAAATAAATTGCTAAATTAAATAAAACTGATTGTTTTGAACAGACTACAAATATTTTTGAACGCCAACAGAATTATTTTGATGTTTTAAACAGCTTGGCCGACCGAGATCTTCCACGGCAAACAGAGCGGCCTTGTGAAAAATATTTGAAGGATAATAACTACAATAGCCTCCATTTGGCTTCAAAAATATGCTCGGATATTTGTCCTTGGACATTATCTGTTCCTCGAAGCTCACAGTTTTCCTCGAGCTTCGCTCTCGGAAAACTGTTCGCTTCTCGGAACAAATAATGTCCGCGGACAAATATCCGAGCATATTTCCTCGCCAAATGGAGGCTATTGTTTATATATGTCGATCGAGTTAGGATCGACAGTCGACCGATATGTAACCGATAGTTGACCGATACACCACCGACAATATCGCGCCGATATCACGAGGGCCATCGGTCGATATATCGCGACCGACAATCGATCGATACTCGACCGATACTCGGTCGATACTCGGTCGATATATCGACCGATACTCGGTCGATAAATCGACCGAGTATCGGTCGAGTATCGGTCGAGTGTCGGTCGAGTATCGGCCGATATATCGATCGATATATCGGCCGATGTATCGACCGATGTATCGGCCGAGGCCCCCCATAAGATACATGATCCAGGGAATTTATCTTTGAAAAATTTAATCCGCAGGTCAATTTCTCAAGTTTGTTTTGCTAGCATTAAGGGGGGAGAACCTAAACTACAAGGAACCACAAAAATGTTGCTAAGGAAATCTCTAAACCTCCATAACTTTGGTTCCTGGACTCCAGTGGGCATCAAACGTTGTAGTGTTTGTTCAATTCACGTTCCCTTTAAATATTTCGAACCATGCCCATATTTGGTGTGTCACGTGACCAAAATGAAAAATGTCTAAAAACTCGGAAGGGTTTGATCGTTTTCAAATTATTACTTTAGAATATGCTGAAGAACGTCAATATCGACAACTTGTAGCATGCGTTTGATGAAATGTACAATATTTCGGAAGTTATAAAGCTTTAAGACTCTTAAAGCTTTATAACTTCCGAAATATTGTACATTTCATCAAACGCATGCTACAAGTTGTCGATATTGACGTTCTTCAGCATATTCTAAAGTAATCAATTTGAAAACGATCAAATCCTTCCGAGTTTTTAGACATTTTTCATTTTGGTCACGTGACACACCAAATATGGGCATGGTTCGAAATATTTAAAGGGAACGTGATTTGAACAAACACTACAACGTTTGATGCCCACTGGAGTCCAGGAACCAAAGTTATGGAGGCTTAGAGATTTCCTTAGCAACATTTTTGTGGTTCCTTGTAGTTTAGGTTCTCCCCCCTTAATGTTGTTGATTGCAACTTCATACAGATCCATACAGAAACCCTCTATTATACTCAAAATGGGGATGTTATAAATAATCAAGTCTAAATATATGTAGATGTTTTTTGAGGGTTGCTGATAACTTTTCTGTTCTTTAGTTTGTTTCAGAGATTTTTGTAGATATTTTCTTTCCAACAGCCAGAAGCCTTCGTTAATTATGCTCATTTTACCATGTGCGCTTCTCTGTTGGTTATCACGCAGGATTCCTGTGTCCCGCGATGTCCAGAGCTGTGTATAATTCTCAGTTTAAAGTATCTATGGCGATAAAATGTTGCCATAAAAACGTTTCTCTATAAAACGCAAGATACAACTGCTCAATAGCATAAAGTCAGTCAACTCTAAGTTATCTTAACTCTTGATATCTGTTCAGTTGTAATCGCGTCTACTTTGCTAATGGTCATTGCAACTTTTGTCTGTTGCGAACTACTGCAGATCCATTAAAAGAAAATTTTATCACCAACTTCCAGTAAAAAAACGTTACTGTAATGAAATGACACCTGGAAATGTTTTTTATTGTTATTATTTAGAAATGTGGGGGGCTTTAGCACCCCAGCCCCTCCCCCTGCGCGGTCCCTGAGTTATAGGCAAGTTAGTTGTATGCCAACAAATCCATGCAGTCAACTGGTGGAAGAAATCCTTCGCTTAATTTGTTCACTAGTATAAGGTGTGTACCTAGATTTAATGTATTCAGTGACCTTTTCCACATGCAGTGAAATCCCGATTCTCAAACCTCAATTTCTCAAAAACCCTCGAACAAAAGTGGTTCCTTTGGAATTGTGTCACTGTAGCATTATTTTACCCCCGGTATTTCGAACTCCTGATTTCTCAAACCAATATTTGAATTTATGTTTCCCTTGGAGGGTTGAGAAATCGGAATTCCTGCACTGTAATACTGAACACAGTTAATAAAGGGAAATGGTTATGAAGCCCGGAAACTTCAAAGGAGCAAACAAAGAGGCCAAGATTTATGTTGGAAGGTCCCCTCATACACTATGCATGAATTACGTAATCGCAACGTTTCTATTGGTTAGTTGCTTGAACACACGTAAACACCTATTGAAATTTGTCAGTTTTGTGCACGGTCAACCCCAAAATAGCGAACAAAAACATACAACAAAGAACTTTTCCGGGCTTAATAACCATTTCCCTCTATTAACTATGTACTGAAGCAGCAATGTACATGTATGGATTATCAATTGGCCCAATTTGATAACGCAAGTGTCCTCCAACATGGTGTCCTATAATTTTGTGGCATCATCAACATTCTTCTTTTGATTTATTTGCCAAAACATAATGAATTACCACTACGTAAATCTTACAGGACTGACACTGCCAACACATCAACTTCAATGGATGTTTGCGAGAGGTGACATTTATGTCTCTTTAAACCACAGTCAGTGGTAAAGCATTTACCACATTGGATGCACTTGAATGGCAAATCACCATGAATTCAGAATTTAGCGTGACTGGCGTGACTATATATTCTCTAATAGATTTCAAACAGGATTTCAAGCAGGATTTCAAGCAAGAAAGCCGATATTAAATTGCCCGGTTATATATTTTGTTTTGGAAAATTCTTGTTATTATTAGCCCCTTCTTGTCTGAAGTGTCATCTGTCTCCTTGCTTGCCCCTCGGGGGTTAGGGCAAGGAGGCAGCTGACACTAGGGGTGGGGGTGGGCTAATAATCAGAATTTAACGGTATTTGTACAATCATACACAAAATTAATGAGCTATTATAAAACTGTGCTGTCATTGTATATATTTCTTGCTTCAGAAATATGTAAAAAAAAATTCAAAGCCAGTCATTTTCCTAGCAAATAATGTCTCGAAATGTTGACCAAAATTCCCATAAAATCGGGCCGTACACCAGGCATCACTTGTATTGTCCCATTCTTACACAAGGGGATGGTTCATTCGCTGCAAGGATCATAAATTACTGAGGCAGTACAACTGAATATGAATCCAGTAAGCATTTGGTTATAGGCAAGTTAGTTCTATGCCAACAAATTCATGCAGTCAACTGGTGAACACATTCCTCTAGTATAAGAGTAGCCTGCAAGGGCAGCCGGTTTTCACGGGCTCTTGTTTCACCCGCCGAGAAAAAAACCCAGGTAGGGAAACTTGAGCCGGAAATTATGTCTGTGTTTGCAGCCCCGGGGGGGAGGGGGTACTCCCTTATGTGGCCTATACAGGGACGTGCCGCTGGACAGGGTATGGTTTTTGGCCTCACTGCCCTGAACAGGGTATATAATTTCATGCGGGTCTGTCCTAAACAGGGTCTGAACCTGGTATGGTTTTGCACGATTGTAGTCGTAAAAATATGGTTTATACAGTATTTAGAGATCGGAGATGTTTGCCACGTATCAGTAAACGGGATTCGCTAAATTGCAACCTAAACAGGGTACTAAAATAGAGGATGTTGCCCCTACACAGGGTAGGTATTGTATTTTAGGGGTTTTTTTTATTGTTTATTTGCCCTAAACAGGGTCAGGTTTTCGAACCCTCAGTGGCACCCTATACCCAAACATGGGTCAAGTACCCCCCCCCCCCCCCCCCCGCCCCCGGGGTTTGCAGGCTATAAGACTTTTAGTATAAGAGTGGATTTAAACACATCCAGCAAATACATCAACTTCAATGGATGTTTGTGAGAGGTGACATTTATGTCTCTTTAAACCACAGTCAGTGGTAAAGCATTTACCACATTGGATGCACTTGAATGGTAAATCACCATGAAATGACCTGTTATGATGTAATAGACTATCCCTGTGAGTAAAACACACGTCACACCTGAGTACAGCTGTACGGCTTCACACCACTGTGTTTCCTGAAGTGTTTTGTCAAATTTGACGAGCAGTAAAAACACTTCTCGCATTGAGTGCATTTAAAGGGCTTTTCACCACTGTGAATCCTAAGGTGTTGTTTCAAGCTTGATGAGTGGGTAAACGATTTGTGACATTGAGTACATTTGAAGGGTTTCTCACCACTGTGAGTCATCAGGTGTGACTTCAATGTGCTGATAGATTAAAGCATTTGTCACATGAGTACATTTATAAGGTTTCTTCACCACTGTGTATTACATTGTGTCCGGTCCAAACGTGATAATTGGCTAAAGGCATTTGTTACATTGAGTACATCTGTTAGGGTGTCTCTCACCAATGTGAATCATCAAATGTGATTCGATATGTGATAAATGGCTAAAGTATTTGTCACATTGAGTACATATGTAAAGTGTTTTACCACTATGAAGTCTTCAGGTGTGTTTTCAAATTTGCTGAGCACGTAAAAAACATTTTGTCACACTGAGGACAATCTGTTAAGGCTCTTCACCTACAGTGACTGTGAATCAACAGGTGTGTTTTTTCAAATTTGATGAATCACTAAAGCATTTGTCACATTGAGTACATTTGTAGGGTTTCGCACCACTGTGACGATTCAGGTGTATTCTCAAAGTTTCGGAGCGCTTGAAACATTTGTCACATTGAGTACATTTGTAGGGTTTCTTGTCACTGTGAGTCATCAGGTGCATTTTCAAATTTGTTGGACGCTTGAAAACATTTGTCACATTGAGTACATTCGTAGGGTCTCTCTTCACTATGCATCCTGAGGTGCATTTTCAAATTTATTGAATGCTTGAAACCTTTTTCACATTGAGTTACATTTGTAGGGTTTCTCTGGCACTGTGAATCAACAGGTGTGATTTCAAATGTTTCTGGACGCTTGAAACCTTTTCACATTGAGTACATTTGAAGGGTTTCTCTGCACTGTGAATCAACAGGTGGTGATTTCAAAATTCTGGGCGCTTGAAACATTTTTCACATTGAGTACATTTGTAGGGTCTCTCATCACTGTGTGCTCTCAGGTGACGTTGCAAATACCTCGACTTCTTGAAACATTTGTCACATTGAGTACACTTATAAGGTTTATCATCATCGTGTATCTGCAGATGTATGTTTAGAGTTGACTGCTGCTGAAAACCTTCACCACACACAGTGCATTTGAAGGCCTCTGTACCAGTCTTTGGCACAACACTCACATCAGTCATGTCTTGTGTCTTGCAGCCTTGTCAAAACAAGAAAACAGAATAGAAATAATTACTTGAGCAAGAAATGTCATACAAAGACAAGAGCACTGCACAGGAAGCTTATAAATAAATAACTGGCAACTTTAGAGCAATGGAGATTATATTTTTCTTTTAATTAGTGGAATACTAAATTAAAACTGTTTTTGAGGTAAATGGTTTAAGGCAAATCATACCTTTGCGGGTGACCTTAATAATATTCATACACACGCTGTTTTTAAGGCAAACTACCACACACTTTAAATCAAAAGAAAGGTTATTAAATGTAGAATTTGATAAAAATGTAAAATATTTGACTATTTTTTCCTGGCGAAGGAAGCTGGTATTTACACAGGGAGCCCAGGTTCACAATATGGCCGATCAGTGGCTAAATTATAAGGATTTGTATGGAACTTTATCAGCGAGGGGGGGTTAAAACCTTAAATCTCCCTGGGTATGGATATTTTCTGCAGCCACACATCCCATTACACATCTTTGATGCTAGAGTCTCGGAATGTTTCATCTTGGCAAATTTCTCATTCAAGATGAAACATTGTGGGACTCCAGAATCAAGGATGCGGAATAGAATGGGAGAGAGAGTTCTGGACATCGAGTCCACGTCTATTTTCTAAAACGTAATAAGCTTAAATATTTCCGTCTTCTTGTGAAACGGTGCAGTTTCTTTTTAAGTGTCCTGGGGGTGGGGAATTGTCTCTTTCATTGGGGGAATAGGACGCCAAGTGAAGAAAAAAGTTGCAATTCACACCCGGGGGGATGGTAACAGTAGGAATTGAACCGGGGGGGGGGGTACTCCCTTATATGGCCTATACAGGGACATGCGCGCTGGACAGTGTACGGTTTTTTGGCCTCTCTGCCTGAACAGGGTATATAATTTTATTGCGAGTCTGTCCTAAACAGAGTCTGAACCTGTCCTAAACAGGTATGGTTGCACGATTGTCGTCGTAAAAAATATGGTTTATTCCTTGCGAAGCGAGGCCGAAGGCCTCGCGTAGCGGGGTTTATAATTCTGTCCCCCAAGAGCTCACGCGAGAGCAATTCTCGTGTGGCCTTTACGATCATAAATGTTTGTGGAGTTGGGGGATGGCATGACGTCACACGGCGTGCTCGTGGCCTAATGGCTTAAGGTGCTAACTTTTAAATCTGATCTTCAGGATTGAGGGCGTGAGTTCAAATCCTAAATGGTCCTTTTTTTTTCTTCTTTTTTTTCGGTTCGAATCCAGGCCGCTCTTTTTTTTAACCCCCTTTTCTTTGCTTAATAACATTGACTTCGACGTAATCTTTGTACACGTAAATGTAGAAACAGGAACGGCTGCTGAAGAATAACAATTTTTACTCCAAGTTTGTTTATCGAACAAATTTATATACGGGTCATTTGTGAAAAAAAACTTGGCTTTATTAAATCCGTTATCAACAACAGGAAAAGGAAGACGACTCAGGAATGTCTCAAAGTAACGATCAACATATGGCTTAGTTTTCATTGTAGACGTGAAGACTTGTGTCTGAAAATAATTTTGCCGATCCGATATTGCGAAGAAGATTTTACCTACAAAAAGCGAGGTGGTTTCAGATCATTCGGACGGAAAAGTGGGGAAAACAGTACAAGAGCGCTACAATTTATTACAGATGTCGGGAGAACGAGGCGAACTCCAATCGAAACCAAAACCCGGTGGCATAGCAAAACACGGCGTTCGTCCGGCGATTCTCAGAAACCTTGCAGCGATTCTTGGAAACCTTGCAGATCAAATCGCAGGCGTCCCCGTTACTAGGCAACAAAAGCTTCGCGAGGACCTGCGAGTCACGTATTACTAGTTATAGTATTTTAGAGATCTGAGACGTATCAGTCAAACGTGATTCGCTAAATTGCAACTAAACAGGGACCTAAAATAGAAGATGTTGTCCTAAACAGGGTCAGGTTTCAAACCCTCAGCGGCACCCCTATACCCAAACATGGTCAAGTACCCCCCCCCCCCCCCCCCCGCCCCCAACCGGGATTGAACCATGCACTGTTTTACCATAATAGCCTCGCAATGACAACGCAACCTCTGTTAACAGAAATCATACACAAATTATCATCCAGGAAAATACCCTAAGTATGATCATGCCATGAAGGCAACGATACAGAAAGCTAAACTAAACTAACGAAATATCGATCGGACTATAGAACAAGAATTCATGTTGATCGTCTAGACTTTTCGATGGTTCGAGAGACCCATGAAACACCGGTGAAAACGTTACATTCACCGGTTCTTGTACACTGTACTAAATAGTTTTACGTGTAACACGGTTTGGTTCTTACCTTATTGGCCGATCAGACAAACTGGCGAACATATAGAAGCTGTAGCAAACGGTAAAACCTCGAGTAAAACACACACGCAGTACTGATCACGTGATGTAACGATAGCTTTGCGAACACGCGCGAAGCGAGACTGCACGAAACACATGTTTGGAAGGGGGTGGGGTGGGGGGCATACCCTAACCCTATAAAGACCCCCGGTAAAGACCCTAAACTTTAAAATGTGTTTCCATGCATGCCCTTATATATTGCTTTACCGTATTATGGTCAGGGAAGGAATTTGACCAATGTCACACAATGCAATGCAATTAAAATTATTGGTAGATCTTGTGGCAACTTAAAATTTCTCTCCTCCGGGTAGAGAAAGGGGTTAGGAGCCGGTCAGTAATATACTTGAGTCCTCAGCCCCCCGGGAGGTGCAAAGGCCTTTTTGGGATTTGAAAAATATATCACTCCCCAATATTGAAAGAATGACTGTAGTTTTGCCTGAATTTTGTGACAGGCATGTTTTTTTTCCAAATTTAGAATTTCCTGTATAACTTTCTCCAGATCATTTTAGTCATTCTTTCATTGGTTTTAATTGGTCATATGCATGACTGGTACAGGGTTCTGAAACTGTAGCTCGCGATACCATAAAAGCTCTTTTAATCCTCCCATGTTATAAATATAGAGCGACATTGTAATTACTGCAAGTAATATTGATGATTTAAAATGATCAAAAAGTAATTTTCAGAAACACAACAACAAGTTTGGATGGATTGATATAGGATAAATATATACAACAACAACACTTTATTATGTCTAGATAAATTTCAACTTTAGCAACCTGCAAGTAAGTTTTAGTCCATTATGGCAGGTTGCTGTCCCGGGGGGATAGAGTACTCACAAAAAAATTGGGTGGGGGTGTGCCGCTGGGCTATAGAACCCTTACCCTGTACCAGACCACAAACGCTAATTTTGCGACCCTGTTCCAGACTAAAATGTTAAAAAAAGATACCCTGTTCCAGACGATTTTTTCAAACCCAAAAGGCTAAACTAGTGAGCAGCACTGCGAACTTGTAGTTGTAAAGCTTCTTTCCTACGCGTTTTGTTTCATCTGACTAACATAATCCTATTCCAGAGTACCATACCCTGTCCAGTGGCACGTACATATATAGCGTATATAAGGGAGTACCCCCCCCCCCCCCCCCCGGGTTGCTGTACACACAATAATGGGAAAAATCTTGACTACTAGAATAGAAAATAATAAGTATACTAAACCAGGGCAGTCAAAATTAATATTTTTTTTTCATGAAAGGACATGTGTCCGACTTTAATAGTCACCATTTTGGTTAGACAAAACAAAATGAGGTCGGACATCATATACAGTACTGCTTGATAAGCTAACCTGCTAATTTAACGAGATGTCATCGCAGAGTCCAACTACATGTAGTTTTGCGTTTTAGAATAAAATGCGTTTAACGTTTGCGTTAGGCTCGATTTCTGCCGCTCTCTCTAGTCCGGTCTTCGTTCCTCCCCGAATGTGCCTTCGGGGGGATGAGTGTGGGCTCATTTTCCTGAACAGCGGCTGGTAATCGAGGCCTACGTTTGTGTTGGAAGGCCCAAAAAAAATGTCTGGACCATTATGTCTGAACCACAGTTGGGATTTCATCGGACATCGGCAAATTTGGGTCAGCCATTGTCCGATGATTGACTGTTATTTGCAGCCCTGCTAAACACTCCCGATAATTTGAACCAGCACTAACTTGAACCTCCCGCTAACTTGAAGTAAATTTGTCTTCTCTTCAGCTCATTTTCTTACTAATTTTACCCTCGATAATTTGAACTCCTGATAACTCGAACATTTTTCAATTTCCCTTGAAGGTTCAAGTTATTGGGAGTCAACTGTAACTAATGAATGAATGAAACAAAATCAATGAATTATTATTGATTAATTAATTAATTATAATTATGATAATTAAGTTAATTACAAGGGATATGATATCAATGACAAAATTAATTACAAATAATAAGTCAATTACAAGATCAAAATGTGTACAGGTGCATTGAAACAAAGTAACAGTCAAATTATGACTATAAAATAATTAAATAATTATTATATATAGCCCGAGGAGTGGATCTTAGTCTGGCGTCAAGCAGCAAAGCGCCTGGAAGTGGAGAAGAGCACGCCTTGGGCATTTTCTCACCTCTTGTGCACGGGGGGGGAGAGGGGGGAGGAGGGGGGGGGGGGGGAGGGAGGGGGGGAGGGGGGGGGGGGGGGGGGGGGCGGGCCCCTCCAACTAAACGACTCTATTTAGCGTCCAGCGCATGTTACTCAGGGCTCTAGGGATGTGATTTCTTAAAAGAGAACCCATTTCCCCCTACATGCATTTGTAGCACCCGTTACAGGCTGCTGCTCGGATATAAAAGTTTAATGTTCCTCGCCTTTTTTCCTTGGCACTCTGAAAGCTTTCTGCATCTTTTCGTGAAACTCCCCCACTATCCGAACACACTGGAAACAGGCTACCATACATGGGGTCTCTTCCAAAGATAATATTCTTTTTAAAGCTATTTTTAAATTCAGTCGTGACCTAGCTGAAGCTATTTAAAAACTGCTACCCGATTTGGTTCAGTTTATGAAGTACTGTGATGTGGCGCCTTGCTCTCCCCCGGCCTCCCCTCCCTTCCCCCCTCCTGGCTGACGTCTCCTAGCTTCCCTCCCTTCTCCTGGCCCCGGGACCCTCTCTCCGGGTCCCCTCTGGGCCCTGCTCGTCGATCCCCTCTCCCTGCGCTCTCCTCCGTTTCCCCGCCCCCTTTTCTTTTCTTTCCCCCCGTCCCCCCCCCTGTCCGCCGATACGTTGTTGCCGTGTTCGAATCGACCCGTCGTCCCCCCCCCCTGGAGGGGGGGGGGGGGGGGGGGGTCTCCCCCTCTCCGTGCCGGGTGTGCTTGCGGCCCTTTTTCCCCACATGCCCCCTCTCCCCGGTCCCCCCCTTCCTTTTGTTGGGTGGCTTCCCCTTCCCTTTCCCTCCGCTGCCCTCCTCCGCCCCCTCGCCTGTCTCTCTTTTTCCCGTTCCTCCCGGCCTCCTCTCCCCCCGGCCGCTTGTACCCCCTCGGGTCCCTCCTCCCCCCCCCCTTTCCCCCTAAACGGTTCGTGCCATCCCCCTGTCACTTTATCGGGTCCCCCCCCCCCCCCCCCCCGGGCCCTCCCCCCCTGCCTTCGGCTCCCTTCCCTTTCATGTCCCTTTGCCTTCTCTTCGTCTAGCTGCCGTCTCCCCCTCCTACCCCCTCCTCGCCCTTGGGTTGTCCCCTCCCCCCCCCCCCGGTTCGCCCCCCCGTCCCCCCCCGCGTTTTTGGCCACACTCCCCCCGGCCCCTCCCCAGTCGCGTCCCCTTCCTGCCCTTTGCCCCCGTTCCCCCCGCCGTCCCTCTTCGCCCTGGCGCCCTTTGCGCTTTGGTGAGTTCTTTCTCCTTTCCCTCCCTCCCCTCTTCCTTTTCCATTCTTTCCTTTCCACCCCCCCTTCCCCCCTCTTCCTCCCCCCCCCCCCTTCCCTCCTCCCACCTTCTTACACCCCCATTCCCTGCTTCGATGTGCACTCTCCCCCCCCCCTTTTTTTCCTCCCCCCTTTGCGCCTCCTTGACCCCCTTCCCTTCTTCTCTTCCCTCCCCCTTTCCCCCTCCTCCTCTCCTCCTCTTTTCCTTTCCTTCCCCCTTTCTCTCCCCTTCTCTTCCCCCCCCCTTCCTCTCCCCTTTTCCTTCTTTTCCCCCATCCCCTCCCCTCTTCCCCCCCCTTCCCCTTTCCCTCCCTTTCCCTCTTCCTCCTCCCCTTTCCTCTCACCCTTTTCCCTTCCCTCCCTCCTTCTTCTCCTTTCCTTCCTTTCCCCCTCTCCCTTTCCCCTTTCCCTCTCCCCCCCTCTTCTCTCCTCTTTCCTCCCCCTTTCCCTCTCCCTCCTTCCTTCCTTTCCCTCCCTTCCCTCCCCTCTCCCTCTCTCTCCTCCCTTTCCTCTCTTTCCCCCTTTTCCCTTCCCCCTCTCCTCCTCTTCTCCTCCCCCCCCCCCTTTCTTCCCTTCCCTCTCTTCTCTCCTCTCTCCTTCCCCTCCTCCCTCTTTTCCCCCTCCTTTCTCTCCCTCCTCTCCCCCCCTCCCTCTTTCCCCCCCCCCCC
>MU827868.1:1631-79649 GCA_029204205.1 Desmophyllum pertusum | reverse complement strand
GGGGACAGTTTTGGGAGGTGAACCTAGTTAGAGAATTTTTAGATCCTGAAATGACGAAATAAATCAGTCATATTCCGCGTGAATGAGAAGGATTACAGTTTTGGGAGGTGAAACTAGTAGAGAATTTTTAGATCCTGAAATGACGAAAAAAAATCAGTCATATTCCGCGTGATGAGTGGGGTACAGTTTTGGGAGGTGAAACTAGTAGAGAATTTAGATCCTGAAATGACGAAATAAATCAGTCATATTCCGCGTGATGAGAGGGGTACAGTTTTGGGAGGTGAAACTAGTAGAGAATTTAGATCCTGAAATGACGAAATAAATCAGTCATATTCCGCGTGATGAGAGGGGTACAGTTTTTGGAGGTGAAACTAGTAGAGAATTTAGATCCTGAAATGACGAAATAAATCAGTCATATTCCGCGTGATGAGAGGGGTACAGTTTTGGGAGGTGAAACTAGTAGAGAATTTAGATCCTGAAATGACGAAATAAATCAGTCATATTCCGCGTGATGAGAGGGGTACAGTTTTGTGAGGTGAAACTAGTAGAGAATTTAGATCCTGAAATGACGAAATAAATCAGTCATATTCCGCGTGATGCAAGGGGTACAGTTTTTGGAGGTGAACTAGTAGAGAATTTAGATCCTGAAATGACGAAATAAATCAGTCATATTCCGCGTGATGAGAGGGGTACAGTTTTGGGAGGTGAAACTAGTAGAGAATTTAGATCCTGAAATGACGAAATAAATCAGTCATATTCCGCGTGATGAGAGGGGTTCAGTTTTGGAGGTGAAACTAGTAGATGAATTTAGATCCTGAAATGACGAAATAAATCAGTCATATTCCGCGTGATGAGAGGGGTACAGTTTTGTGAGGTGAAACTAGTAGAGAATTTAGATCCTGAAATGACGAAATAAATCAGTCATATTCCGCGTGAAGAGAGGGGTACAGTTTTGTGAGGTGAAACTAGTAGAGAATTTAGATCCTGAAATGACGAAATAAATCAGTCATATTCCGCGTGATGAGAGGGGTACAGTTTTGGGAGGTGAAACTAGTAGAGAATTTAGATCCTGAAATGACGAAATAAAAACCAGTCATACTTCGCGTGATGAGAGGGGTACAGTTTTGGAGGTGAAACTAGTAGAGAATTTAGATCCTGAAATGACGAAAAAAATCAGTCATATTCCGCGTGATGAGAGGGGTACAGTTTTGGGAGGTGAAACTAGTAGAGAATTTAGATCCTGAAATGACGAAATAAATCAGTCATATTCCGCGTGATGAGAGGGGTACAGTTTTGGGAGGTGAAACTAGTAGAGAATTTAGATCCTGAAATGACGAAATAAATCAGTCATATTCCGCGTGATGAGAGGGGTACAGTTTTGGGAGGTGAAACTAGTAGAGAATTTAGATCCTGAAATGACGAAATAAATCAGTCATATTCCGCGTGAGAAGAGGGGTACAGTTTTGGGAGGTGAAACTAGTAGAGAATTTAGATCCTGAAATGACGAAATAAATCAGTCATATTCCGCGTGATGAGAGGGGTACAGTTTTGGGAGGTGAAACTAGTAGAGAATTTAGATCCTGAAATGACGAAATAAAATCAGTCATATTCCGCGTGATGAGAGGGGTACAGTTTTGGGAGGTGAAACTAGTAGAGAATTTAGATCCTGAAATGACGAAATAAATCAGTCATATTCCGCGTGATGAGAGGGGGTACAGTTTTGGGAGGTGAAACTAGTAGAGAATTTAGATCCTGAAATGACGAAATAAATCAGTCATATTCCGCGTGATGAGAGGGGTACAGTTTTGGGAGGTGAAACTAGTAGAGAATTTAGATCCTGAAATGACGAAATAAATCAGTCATATTCCGCGTGATGAGAGGGGTACAGTTTTGGGGGTGAAACTAGTAGAGAATTTAGATCCTGAAATGACGAAATAAATCAGTCATATTCCGCGTGATGAGAGGGGTACAGTTTTGGGAGTGTGAAACTAGTAGAGAATTTAGATCCTGAAATGACGAAATAAATCAGTCATATTCCGCGTGATGAGAGGGGTACAGTTTTGGGAGGTGAAACTAGTAGAGAATTTAGATCCTGAAATGACGAAATAAATCAGTCATATACAGTCGCGTGATGAGAGGGGTACAGTTTTGGGAGGTGAAACTAGGTAGAGAATTTAGATCCTGAAATGACGAAATAAATCAGTCATATTCCGCGTGATGAGAGGGGTACAGTTTTGGGAGGTGAAACTAGTAGAGAATTTAGATCCTGAAATGACGAAAATAAATCAGTCATATTCCGCGTGATGAGAGGGGTACAGTTTTGGGAGGTGAAACTAGTAGAGAATTTAGATCCTGAAATGACGAAAAAAATCAGTCATATTCCGCGTGATGAGAGGGTACAGTTTTGGGAGGTGAAACTAGTAGAGAATTTAGATCCTGAAATGACGAAATAAATCAGTCATATTCCGCGTGATGAGAGGGGTACAGTTTTGGGAGGTGAAACTAGTAGAGAATTTAGATCCTGAAATGACGAAATAAATCAGTCATATTCCGCGTGATGAGAGGGGTACAGTTTTGGGAGGTGAAACTAGTAGAGAATTTAGATCCTGAAATGACGAAATAAATCAGTCATATTTCCGCGTGATGAGAGGGGTACAGTTTTGGGAGGTGAAACTAGTAGAGAATTTAGATCCTGAAATGACGAAATAAATCAGTCATATTCCGCGTGATGAGAGGGGTACAGTTTTGGGAGGTGAAACTAGTAGAGAATTTAGATCCTGAAATGACGAAATAAATCAGTCATATTCCGCGTGATGAAGGGGTACAGTTTTGGGAGGTGAAACTAGTAGAGAATTTAGATCCTGAAATGACGAATAAATCAGTCATATTCCGCGTGATGAGAGGGGTACAGTTTTGTGAGGTGAAACTAGTAGAGAATTTAGATCCTGAAATGACGAAATAAATCAGTCATATTCCGCGTGATGAGAGGGGTACAGTTTTGGGAGGTGAAACTAGTAGAGAATTTAGATCCTGAAATGACGAAATAAATCAGTCATATTCCGCGTGATGAGAGGGGTACAGTTTTGGGAGGTGAAACTAGTAGAGAATTTAGATCCTGAAATGACGAAATAAATCAGTCATATTCCGCGTGATGAGAGGGGTACAGTTTTGGGAGGTGAAACTAGTAGAGAATTAGATCCTGAAATGACGAAATAAATCAGTCATATTCCGCGTGATGAGAGGGGTACAGTTTTGGGAGGTGAAACTAGTAGAGAATTTAGATCCTGAAATGACGAAAAAAATCAGTCATATTCGCGTGATGAGAGGGGTACAGTTTTGCGGGAGGTGAAACTAGTAGAGAATTTAGATCCTGAAATGACGAAATAAATCAGTCATATTCCGCGTGATGAGAGGGGTACAGTTTTGGGAGGTGAAACTAGTAGAGAATTTAGATCCTGAAATGACGAAATAAATCAGTCATATTCCGCGTGATGAGAGGGGTACAGTTTTGGAGGTGAAATAGTAGAGAATTTAGATCCTGAAATGACGAAATAAATCAGTTCATATTCCGCGTGATGAGAGGGGTACAGTTTTGGGAGGTGAAAACTAGTAGAGAATTTAGATCCTGAAATGACGAAATAAATCAGTCATATTCCGCGTGATGAAGAGTGGGTACAGTTTTGGGAGGTGAAACTAGTAGAGAATTTAGATCCTGAAATGACGAAATAAATCAGTCATATTCCGCGTGATGAGAGGGGTTACAGTTTTTGGGGAGGTGAAACTAGTAGAGAATTTAGATCCTGAAATGACGAAATAAATCAGTCATATTCCGCGTGATGAGAGGGGTACAGTTTTGGGAGGTGAAACTAGTAGAGAATTTAGATCCTGAAATGACGAAATAAATCAGTCATATTCCGCGTGATGAGAGGGGTACAGTTTTGTGAGGTGAAACTAGTAGAGAATTTAGATCCTGAAATGACGAAAAATAAATCAGTCATATTCCGCGTGATGAGAGGGGTACAGTTTTGGGAGGTGAAACTAGTAGAGAATTTAGATCCTGAAATGACGGAAATAAATCAGTCATATTCCGCGTGATGAGAGGGGTACAGTTTTGGGAGGTGAAACTAGTAGAGAATTTAGATCCTGAAATGACGAAATAAATCAGTCATATTCCGCGTGATGAGAGGGGTACAGTTTTGGGAGGTGAAACTAGTAGAGAATTTAGATCCTGAAATGACGAAATAAATCAGTCATATTCCGCGTGATGAAAGGGGTACAGTTTTGGGAGGTGAAACTAGTAGAGAATTTAGATCCTGAAATGACGAAATAAATCAGTCATATTCCGCGTGATGAGAGGGGTACAGTTTTGGGAGGTGAAACTAGTAGAGAATTTAGATCCTGAAATGACGAAATAAATCAGTCATATTCCGCGTGATGAGAGGGGTACAGTTTTTGGAGGTGAAACTAGTAGAGAATTTAGATCCTGAAATGACGAAATAAATCAGTCATATTCCGCGTGATGAGAGGGGTACAGTTTTGGAGGTGAAACTAGTAGAGAATTTAGATCCTGAAATGACGAAATAAATCAGTCATATTCCGCGTGATGAGAGGGGTACAGTTTTGTGAGGTGTGAAAACTAGTAGAGAATTTAGATCCTGAAATGACGAAATAAATCAGTCATATTCCGCGTGATGAGAGGGGTACAGTTTGGGAGGTGAAACTAGTAGAGAATTTAGATCCTGAAATGACGAAATAAATCAGTCATATTCCGCGTGATGAGAGGGGTACAGTTTTGGGAGGTGAAACTAGTAGAGAATTTAGATCCTGAAATGACGAAATAAATCAGTCATATTCCGCGTGATGAGAGGGGTACAGTTTTGGAGGTGAAACTAGTAGAGAATTTAGATCCTGAAATGACGAAATAAATCAGTCATATTCCGCGTGATGAGAGGGGTACAGTTTTGGGAGGTGAAACTAGTAGAGAATTTAGATCCTGAAATGACGAAATAAATCAGTCATATTCCGCGTGATGAGAGGGGTACAGTTTTGGGAGGTGAAACTAGTAGAGAATTTAGATCCTGAAATGACGAAATAAATCAGTCATATTCCGCGTGATGAGAGGGGTACAGTTTTGTGAGGTGAAACTAGTAGAGAATTTAGATCCTGAAATGACGAAATAAATCAGTCATATTCCGCGTGATGAGTGGGGTACAGTTTTGTGAGGTGAAACTAGTAGAGAATTTAGATCCTGAAATGACGAAATAAATCAGTCATATTCCGCGTGATGAGAGGGGTACAGTTTTGGGAGGTGAAACTAGTAGAGAATTTAGATCCTGAAATGACGAAATAAATCAGTCATATTCCGCGTGATGAGAGGGGTACAGTTTTGGGAGGTGAAAACTAGTAGAGAATTTAGATCCTGAAATGACGAAATAAATCAGTCATATTCCGCGTGATGAGAGGGGTACAGTTTTGGGAGGAAACTAGTAGAGAATTTAGATCCTGAAATGACGAAATAAAATCAGTCATATTCCGCGTGATGAGAGGGGTACAGTTTTGGGAGGTGAAACTAGTAGAGAATTTAGATCCTGAAATGACGAAATAAATCAGTCATATTCCGCGTGATGAGAGGGGTACAGTTTTGGGAGGTGAAACTAGTAGAGAATTTAGATCCTGAAATGACGAAATAAATCAGTCATATTCCGCGTGATGAGAGGGGTACAGTTTTGGGAGGTGAAACTAGTAGAGAATTTAGATCCTGAAATGACGAAATAAATCAGTCATATTCCGCGTGATGAGAGGGGTACAGTTTTGTGAGGTGTGAAACTAGTAGAGAATTTAGATCCTGAAATGACGAAATAAATCAGTCATATTCCGCGTGATGAGAGGGGTACAGTTTTGGGAGGTGAAACTAGTAGAGAATTTAGATCCTGAAATGACGAAATAAATCAGTCATATTCCGCGTGATGAGAGGGGTACAGTTTTGGGAGGTGAAACTAGTAGAGAATTTAGATCCTGAAATGACGAAATAAATCAGTCATATTCCGCGTGATGAGAGGGGTACAGTTTTGGGAGGTGAAACTAGTAGAGAATTTAGATCCTGAAATGACGAAATAAATCAGTCATATTCCGCGTGATGGGGGTACAGTTTTGGGAGGTGAAACTAGTAGAGAATTTAGATCCTGAAATGACGAAATAAATCAGTCATATTCCGCGTGATGAGAGGGGTACAGTTTTGTGAGGTGAAACTAGTAGAGAATTTAGATCCTGAAATGACGAAATAAATCAGTCATATTCCGCGTGATGAGAGGGGTACAGTTTTGGGAGGTGAAACTAGTAGAGAATTTAGATCCTGAAATGACGAAATAAATCAGTCATATTCCGCGTGATGAGAGGGGTACAGTTTTTGGAGGTGAAACTAGTAGAGAATTTAGATCCTGAAATGACGAAATAAATCAGTCATATTCCGCGTGATGAGAGGGGTACAGTTTTGGGAGGTGAAACTAGTAGAGAATTTAGATCCTGAAATGACGAAATAAATCAGTCATATTCCGCGTGATGAGAGGGGTACAGTTTGGGAGGTGAAACTAGTAGAGAATTTAGATCCTGAAATGACGAAATAAATCAGTCATATTCCGCGTGATGAGAGGGGTACAGTTTTGGGAGGTGAAACTAGTAGAGAATTTAGATCCTGAAATGACGAAATAAATCAGTCATATTCCGCGTGATGAGAGGGGTACAGTTTTGGGAGGTGAAACTAGTAGAGAATTTAGATCCTGAAATGACGAAATAAATCAGTCATATTCCGCGTGATGAGAGGGGTACAGTTTTGGGAGGTGAAACTAGTAGAGAATTTAGATCCTGAAATGACGAAATAAATCAGTCATATTCCGCGTGATGAGAGGGGTACAGTTTTGGGAGGTGAAACTAGTAGAGAATTTAGATCCTGAAATGACGAAATAAATCAGTCATATTCCGCGTGATGAGAGGGGTACAGTTTTGGGAGGTGAAACTAGTAGAGAATTTAGATCCTGAAATGACGAAATAAATCAGTCATATTCCGCGTGATGAGAGGGGTACAGTTTTGGGAGGTGAAACTAGTAGAGAATTTAGATCCTGAAATGACGAAATAAATCAGTCATATTCCGCGTGATGAGAGGGGTACAGTTTTGGGAGGTGAAACTAGTAGAGAATTTAGATCCTGAAATGACGAAATAAATCAGTCATATTCCGCGTGATGAGAGGGGTACAGTTTTGGAGGTGAAACTAGTAGAGAATTTAGATCCTGAAATGACGAAATAAATCAGTCATATTCCGCGTGATGAAAGGGGTACAGTTTTGGGAGGTGAAACTAGTAGAGAATTTAGATCCTGAAATGACGAAATAAATCAGTCATATTCCGCGTGATGAGAGGGGTACAGTTTTGGGAGGTGAAACTAGTAGAGAATTTAGATCCTGAAATGACGAAATAAATCAGTCATATTCCGCGTGATGAGAGGGGTACAGTTTTGGGAGGTGAAACTAGTAGAGAATTTAGATCCTGAAATGACGAAATAAATCAGTCATATTCCGCGTGATGAGAGGGGTACAGTTTTGGGAGGTGAAACTAGTAGAGAATTTAGATCCTGAAATGACGAAATAAATCAGTCATATTCCGCGTGATGAGAGGGGTACAGTTTTGGGGTGTGAAACTAGTAGAGAATTTAGATCCTGAAATGACGAAATAAATCAGTCATATTCCGCGTGATGAGAGGGGTACAGTTTTGGGAGGTGAAACTAGTAGAGAATTTAGATCCTGAAATGACGAAATAAATCAGTCATATTCCGCGTGATGAGAGGGGTACAGTTTTGGGAGGTGAAACTAGTAGAGAATTTAGATCCTGAAATGACGAAATAAATCAGTCATATTCCGCGTGATGAGAGGGGTACAGTTTTGGGAGGTGAAACTAGTAGAGAATTTAGATCCTGAAATGACGAAATAAATCAGTCATATTCCGCGTGATGAGAGGGGTACAGTTTTGTGAGGTGAAACTAGTAGAGAATTTAGATCCTGAAATGACGAAATAAATCAGTCATATTCCGCGTGATGAGAGGGGTACAGTTTTGGGAGGTGAAACTAGTAGAGAATTTAGATCCTGAAATGACGAAATAAATCAGTCATATTCCGCGTGATGAGAGGGGTACAGTTTTGGGAGGTGAAACTAGTAGAGAATTTAGATCCTGAAATGACGAAATAAATCAGTCATATTCCGCGTGATGAGAGGGGTACAGTTTTGGGAGGTGAAACTAGTAGAGAATTTAGATCCTGAAATGACGAAATAAATCAGTCATATTCCGCGTGATGAGAGGGGTACAGTTTTGTGAGGTGAAACTAGTAGAGAATTTAGATCCTGAAATGACGAAATAAATCAGTCATATTCCGCGTGATGAGAGGGGTACAGTTTTGGAGGTGAAACTAGTAGAGAATTTAGATCCTGAAATGACGAAATAAATCAGTCATATTCCGCGTGATGAGAGGGGTACAGTTTTGGGAGGTGAAACTAGTAGAGAATTTAGATCCTGAAATGACGAAATAAATCAGTCATATTCCGCGTGATGAGAGGGGTACAGTTTTGGAGGTGAAACTAGTAGAGAATTTAGATCCTGAAATGACGAAATAAATCAGTCATATTCCGCGTGATGAGAGGGGTACAGTTTTGGAGGGTGAAACTAGTAGAGAATTTAGATCCTGAAATGACGAAATAAATCAGTCATATTCCGCGTGATGAGAGGGGTACAGTTTTGGGAGGTGAAACTAGTAGAGAATTTAGATCCTGAAATGACGAAATAAATCAGTCATATTCCGCGTGATGAGAGGGGTACAGTTTTGGGAGGTGAAACTAGTAGAGAATTTAGATCCTGAAATGACGAAATAAATCAGTCATATTCCGCGTGATGAGAGGGGTACAGTTTTGGGAGGTGAAACTAGTAGAGAATTTAGATCCTGAAATGACGAAATAAATCAGTCATATTCCGCGTGATGAGAGGGGTACAGTTTTGGGAGGTGAAACTAGTAGAGAATTTAGATCCTGAAATGACGAAATAAATCAGTCATATTCCGCGTGATGAGAGGGGTACAGTTTTGGGAGGTGAAACTAGTAGAGAATTTAGATCCTGAAATGACGAAATAAATCAGTCATATTCCGCGTGATGAGAGGGGTACAGTTTTGGGAGGTGAAACTAGTAGAGAATTTAGATCCTGAAATGACGAAATAAATCAGTCATATTCCGCGTGATGAGAGGGGTACAGTTTTGGGAGGTGAAACTAGTAGAGAATTTAGATCCTGAAATGACGAAATAAATCAGTCATATTCCGCGTGAAGAGAGGGTACAGTTTTGGGAGGTGAAACTAGTAGAGAATTTAGATCCTGAAATGACGAAATAAATCAGTCATATTCCGCGTGATGAGAGGGGTACAGTTTTGGGAGGTGAAACTAGTAGAGAATTTAGATCCTGAAATGACGAAATAAATCAGTCATATTCCGCGTGATGAGAGGGGTACAGTTTTGGGAGGTGAAACTAGTAGAGAATTTAGATCCTGAAATGACGAAATAAATCAGTCATATTCCGCGTGATGAGAGGGGTACAGTTTTGGGAGGTGAAACTAGTAGAGAATTTAGATCCTGAAATGACGAAATAAATCAGTCATATTCCGCGTGATGAGAGGGGTACAGTTTTGGGAGGTGAAACTAGTAGAGAATTTAGATCCTGAAATGACGAAATAAATCAGTCATATTCCGCGTGATGAGAGGGGTACAGTTTTGGGAGGTGAAACTAGTAGAGAATTTAGATCCTGAAATGACGAAATAAATCAGTCATATTCCGCGTGATGAGAGGGGTACAGTTTTGGGAGGTGAAACTAGTAGAGAATTTAGATCCTGAAATGACGAAATAAATCAGTCATATTCCGCGTGATGAGAGGGGTACAGTTTTGGGAGGTGAAACTAGTAGAGAATTTAGATCCTGAAATGACGAAATAAATCAGTCATATTCCGCGTGATGAGAGGGGTACAGTTTTGGGAGGTGAAACTAGTAGAGAATTTAGATCCTGAAATGACGAAATAAATCAGTCATATTCCGCGTGATGAGAGGGGTACAGTTTTGGAGGTGAAACTAGTAGAGAATTTAGATCCTGAAATGACGAAATAAATCAGTCATATTCCGCGTGATGAGAGGGGTACAGTTTTGGGAGGTGAAACTAGTAGAGAATTTAGATCCTGAAATGACGAAATAAATCAGTCATATTCCGCGTGATGAGAGGGGTACAGTTTTGGGAGGTGAAACTAGTAGAGAATTTAGATCCTGAAATGACGAAATAAATCAGTCATATTCCGCGTGATGAGAGGGGTACAGTTTTGGGAGGTGAAACTAGTAGAGAATTTAGATCCTGAAATGACGAAATAAATCAGTCATATTCCGCGTGATGAGAGGGGTACAGTTTTGGGAGGTGAAACTAGTAGAGAATTTAGATCCTGAAATGACGAAATAAATCAGTCATATTCCGCGTGATGAGAGGGGTACAGTTTTGGGAGGTGAAACTAGTAGAGAATTTAGATCCTGAAATGACGAAATAAATCAGTCATATTCCGCGTGATGAGAGGGGTACAGTTTTGGGAGGTGAAACTAGTAGAGAATTTAGATCCTGAAATGACGAAATAAATCAGTCATATTCCGCGTGATGAAAGGGGTACAGTTTTGGGAGGTGAAACTAGTAGAGAATTTAGATCCTGAAATGACGAAATAAATCAGTCATATTCCGCGTGAAGAGAGGGGTACAGTTTTGGGAGGTGAAACTAGTAGAGAATTTAGATCCTGAAATGACGAAATAAATCAGTCATATTCCGCGTGATGAGTGGGGTACAGTTTTGGGAGGTGAAACTAGTAGAGAATTTAGATCCTGAAATGACGAAATAAATCAGTCATATTCCGCGTGATGAGAGGGGTACAGTTTTGGGAGGTGAAACTAGTAGAGAATTTAGATCCTGAAATGACGAAATAAATCAGTCATATTCCGCGTGATGAGAGGGGTACAGTTTTGGGAGGTGAAACTAGTAGAGAATTTAGATCCTGAAATGACGAAATAAATCAGTCATATTCCGCGTGATGAGAGGGGTACAGTTTTGGGAGGTGAAACTAGTAGAGAATTTAGATCCTGAAATGACGAAATAAATCAGTCATATTCCGCGTGATGAGAGGGGTACAGTTTTGGGAGGTGAAACTAGTAGAGAATTTAGATCCTGAAATGACGAAATAAATCAGTCATATTCCGCGTGATGAGAGGGGTACAGTTTTGGGAGGTGAAACTAGTAGAGAATTTAGATCCTGAAATGACGAAATAAATCAGTCATATTCCGCGTGATGAGAGGGGTACAGTTTTGGGAGGTGAAACTAGTAGAGAATTCAGATCCTGAAATGACGAAATAAATCAGTCATATTCCGCGTGATGAAAGGGGTACAGTTTTGGGAGGTGAAACTAGTAGAGAATTTAGATCCTGAAATGACGAAATAAATCAGTCATATTCCGCGTGATGAGAGGGGTACAGTTTTGGGAGGTGAAACTAGTAGAGAATTTAGATCCTGAAATGACGAAATAAATCAGTCATATTCCGCGTGATGAGAGGGGTACAGTTTTGGGGTGTGAAACTAGTAGAGAATTTAGATCCTGAAATGACGAAATAAATCAGTCATATTCCGCGTGATGAGAGGGGTACAGTTTTGGGAGGTGAAACTAGTAGAGAATTTAGATCCTGAAATGACGAAATAAATCAGTCATATTCCGCGTGATGAGAGGGTACAGTTTTGGGAGGTGAAACTAGTAGAGAATTTAGATCCTGAAATGACGAAATAAATCAGTCATATTCCGCGTGATGAGAGGGGTACAGTTTTGGGGTGTGAAACTAGTAGAGAATTTAGATCCTGAAATGACGAAATAAATCAGTCATATTCCGCGTGATGAGAGGGGTACAGTTTTTAGTTGTGAAACTAGTAGAGAATTTAGATCCTGAAATGACGAGAAATCAGTCATATTCCGCGTGATGAGAGGGGTACAGTTTTGGGAGGTGAAACTAGTAGAGAATTTAGATCATGAAATGACGAAATAAATCAGTCATATTCCGCGTGATGAGAGGGGTACAGTTTTGGGGTGTGAAACTAGTAGAGAATTTAGATCCTGAAATGACGAAATAAATCAGTCATATTCCGCGTGATGAGAGGGGTACAGTTTTGGGAGGTGAAACTAGTAGAGAATTTAGATCCTGAAATGACGAAATAAATCAGTCATATTCCGCGTGATGAGAGGGGTACAGTTTTGGGAGGTGAAACTAGTAGAGAATTTAGATCCTGAAATGACGAAATAAATCAGTCATATTCCGCGTGATGAGAGGGGTACAGTTTTGGGGGGTGAAACTAGTAGAGAATTTAGATCCTGAAATGACGAAATAAATCAGTCATATTCCGCGTGATGAGAGGGGTACAGTTTTTAGTGGTGAAACTAGTAGAGAATTTAGATCCTGAAATGACGAAATAAATCAGTCATATTCCGCGTGATGAGAGGGGTACAGTTTTGGGAGGTGAAACTAGTAGAGAATTTAGATCCTGAAATGACGAAATAAATCAGTCATATTCCGCGTGATGAGAGGGGTACAGTTTTGGGAGGTGAAACTAGTAGAGAATTTAGATCCTGAAATGACGAAATAAATCAGTCATATTCCGCGTGATGAAAGGGGTACAGTTTTGGGAGGTGAAACTAGTAGAGAATTTAGATCCTGAAATGACGAAATAAATCAGTCATATTCCGCGTGATGAGTGGGGTACAGTTTTAGGAGGTGAAACTAGTAGAGAATTTAGATCCTGAAATGACGAAATAAATCAGTCATATTCCGCGTGATGAAAGGGGTACAGTTTTGGGAGGTGAAACTAGTAGAGAATTTAGATCCTGAAATGACGAAATAAATCAGTCATATTCCGCGTGATGAGAGGGGTACAGTTTTGGGAGGTGTGAAACTAGTAGAGAATTTAGATCCTGAAATGACGAAATAAATCAGTCATATTCCGCGTGATGAGAGGGGTACAGTTTTGGGAGGTGAAACTAGTAGAGAATTTAGATCCTGAAATGACGAAATAAATCAGTCATATTCCGCGTGATGAAAGGGGTACAGTTTTGGGAGGTGAAACTAGTAGAGAATTTAGATCCTGAAATGACGAAATAAATCAGTCATATTCCGCGTGATGAGAGGGGTACAGTTTTGGGAGGTGAAACTAGTAGAGAATTTAGATCCTGAAATGACGAAATAAATCAGTCATATTCCGCGTGATGAGAGGGGTACAGTTTTTGGAGGTGAAACTAGTAGAGAATTTAGATCCTGAAATGACGAAATAAATCAGTCATATTCCGCGTGATGAGAGGGGTACAGTTTTGGGAGGTGAAACTAGTAGAGAATTTAGATCCTGAAATGACGAAATAAATCAGTCATATTCCGCGTGATGAGAGGGGTACAGTTTTGGGTGTGAAACTAGTAGAGAATTTAGATCCTGAAATGACGAAATAAATCAGTCATATTCCGCGTGATGAGAGGGGTACAGTTTTGGGAGGTGAAACTAGTAGAGAATTTAGATCCTGAAATGACGAAATAAATCAGTCATATTCCGCGTGATGAGAGGGTACAGTTTTGGGAGGTGAAACTAGTAGAGAATTTAGATCCTGAAATGACGAAATAAATCAGTCATATTCCGCGTGAAGAGAGGGGTACAGTTTTGGGGTGTGAAACTAGTAGAGAATTTAGATCCTGAAATGACGAAATAAATCAGTCATATTCCGCGTGATGAGAGGGGTACAGTTTTTAGTTGTGAAACTAGTAGAGAATTTAGATCCTGAAATGACGAAATAAATCAGTCATATTCCGCGTGATGAGAGGGGTACAGTTTTGGAGGTGAAACTAGTAGAGAATTTAGATCCTGAAATGACGAAATAAATCAGTCATATTCCGCGTGATGAAAGGGGTACAGTTTTGGGAGGTGAAACTAGTAGAGAATTTAGATCCTGAAATGACGAAATAAATCAGTCATATTCCGCGTGAAGAGAGGGGTACAGTTTTGGGAGGTGAAACTAGTAGAGAATTTAGATCCTGAAATGACGAAATAAATCAGTCATATTCCGCGTGAAGAGAGGGGTACAGTTTTGGGTGTGAAACTAGTAGAGAATTTAGATCCTGAAATGACGAAATAAATCAGTCATATTCCGCGTGATGAGAGGGGTACAGTTTTGGGTTGTGAAACTAGTAGAGAATTTAGATCCTGAAATGACGAAATAAATCAGTCATATTCCGCGTGATGAGAGGGGTACAGTTTTGGGGTGTGAAACTAGTAGAGAATTTAGATCCTGAAATGACGAAATAAATCAGTCATATTCCGCGTGATGAGAGGGGTACAGTTTTGGGAGGTGAAACTAGTAGAGAATTTAGATCCTGAAATGACGAAATAAATCAGTCATATTCCCGCGTGATGAGTGGGGTACAGTTTTGGGAGGTGAAACTAGTAGAGAATTTAGATCCTGAAATGACGAAAAAAATCAGTCATATTCCGCGTGATGAGAGGGGTACAGTTTTGGGAGGTGAAACTAGTAGAGAATTTAGATCCTGAAATGACGAAATAAATCAGTCATATTCCGCGTGAAGAGAGGGGTACAGTTTTGGGAGGTGAAACTAGTAGAGAATTTAGATCCTGAAATGACGAAATAAATCAGTCATATTCCGCGTGATGAGAGGGGTACAGTTTTGGGGTGTGAAACTAGTAGAGAATTTAGATCCTGAAATGACGAAATAAATCAGTCATATTCCGCGTGATGAGAGGGGTACAGTTTTGGGAGGTGAAACTAGTAGAGAATTTAGATCCTGAAATGACGAAATAAATCAGTCATATTCGCGTGATGAGAGGGGTACAGTTTTGGGTTGTGAAACTAGTAGAGAATTTAGATCCTGAAATGACGAAAAAATCAGTCATATTCCGCGTGATGAGAGGGGTACAGTTTTGGGAGGTGAAACTAGTAGAGAATTTAGATCCTGAAATGACGAAATAAATCAGTCATATTCCGCGTGATGAGAGGGGTACAGTTTTGGGAGGTGAAACTAGTAGAGAATTTAGATCCTGAAATGACGAAATAAATCAGTCATATTCCGCGTGATGAGAGGGGTACAGTTTTGGGAGGTGAAACTAGTAGAGAATTTAGATCCTGAAATGACGAAATAAATCAGTCATATTCCGCGTGATGAGAGGGGTACAGTTTTGGGGTGTGAAACTAGTAGAGAATTTAGATCCTGAAATGACGAAATAAATCAGTCACATTCCGCGTGATGAGAGGGGTACAGTTTTGGTTGTGAAACTAGTAGAGAATTTAGATCCTGAAATGACGAAATAAATCAGTCATATTCCGCGTGATGAGAGGGGTACAGTTTTGGGAGGTGAAACTAGTAGAGAATTTAGATCCTGAAATGACGAAATAAATCAGTCATATTCCGCGTGATGAAAGGGGTACAGTTTTGGGAGGTGAAACTAGTAGAGAATTTAGATCCTGAAATGACGAAATAAATCAGTCATATTCCGCGTGAAGAGAGGGGTACAGTTTTGGGATGTGAAACTAGTAGAGAATTTAGATCCTGAAATGACGAAATAAATCAGTCATATTCCGCGTGATGAGTGGGGTACAGTTTTAGGAGGTGAAACTAGTAGAGAATTTAGATCCTGAAATGACGAAATAAATCAGTCATATTCCGCGTGATGAAAGGGGTACAGTTTTGGGAGGTGAAACTAGTAGAGAATTTAGATCCTGAAATGACGAAATAAATCAGTCATATTCCGCGTGATGAGAGGGGTACAGTTTTGGGGTGTGAAACTAGTAGAGAATTTAGATCCTGAAATGACGAAATAAATCAGTCATATTCCGCGTGATGAGAGGGGTACAGTTTTGGGAGGTGAAACTAGTAGAGAATTTAGATCCTGAAATGACGAAATAAATCAGTCATATTCCGCGTGATGAGAGGGGTACAGTTTTGGGAGGTGAAACTAGTAGAGAATTTAGATCCTGAAATGACGAAATAAATCAGTCATATTCCGCGTGATGAGAGGGGTACAGTTTTGGGAGGTGAAACTAGTAGAGAATTTAGATCCTGAAATGACGAAATAAATCAGTCATATTCCGCGTGATGAGAGGGGTACAGTTTTGGGGTGTGAAACTAGTAGAGAATTTAGATCCTGAAATGACGAAATAAATCAGTCATATTCCGCGTGATGAGAGGGGTACAGTTTTGGGAGGTGAAACTAGTAGAGAATTTAGATCCTGAAATGACGAAATAAATCAGTCATATTCCGCGTGATGAGAGGGTACAGTTTTGGGAGGTGAAACTAGTAGAGAATTTAGATCCTGAAATGACGAAATAAATCAGTCATATTCCGCGTGAAGAGAGGGGTACAGTTTTGGGGTGTGAAACTAGTGGAGAATTTAGATCCTGAAATGACGAAATAAATCAGTCATATTCCGCGTGATGAGAGGGGTACAGTTTTTAGTTGTGAAACTAGTAGAGAATTTAGATCCTGAAATGACGAAATAAATCAGTCATATTCCGCGTGATGAGAGGGGTACAGTTTTGGGAGGTGAAACTAGTAGAGAAATTAGATCATGAAATGACGAAATAAATCAGTCATATTCCGCGTGATGAAAGGGGTACAGTTTTGGGAGGTGAAACTAGTAGAGAATTTAGATCCTGAAATGACGAAATAAATCAGTCATATTCCGCGTGAAGAGAGGGGTACAGTTTTGGGAGGTGAAACTAGTAGAGAATTTAGATCCTGAAATGACGAAATAAATCAGTCATATTCCGCGTGATGAGAGGGGTACAGTTTTGGGGTGTGAAACTAGTAGAGAATTTAGATCCTGAAATGACGAAATAAATCAGTCATATTCCGCGTGATGCGAGGGCTACAGTTTTGGGAGGTGAAACTAGTAGAGAATTTAGATCCTGAAATGACGAAATAAATCAGTCATATTCCGCGTGATGAGAGGGGTACAGTTTTGGGAGGTGAAACTAGTAGAGAATTTAGATCCTGAAATGACGAAATAAATCAGTCATATTCCGCGTGATGAGAGGGGTACAGTTTTGGGAGGTGAAACTAGTAGAGAATTTAGATCCTGAAATGACGAAATAAATCAGTCATATTCCCGCGTGATGAGTGGGGTACAGTTTTGGGAGGTGAAACTAGTAGAGAATTTAGATCCTGAAATGACGAAAAAAATCAGTCATATTCCGCGTGATGAGAGGGGTACAGTTTTGGGAGTGTGAAACTAGTAGAGAATTTAGATCCTGAAATGACGAAATAAATCAGTCATATTCCGCGTGATGAGAGGGGTACAGTTTTGGGAGGTGAAACTAGTAGAGAATTTAGATCCTGAAATGACGAAATAAATCAGTCATATTCCGCGTGATGAGAGGGGTACAGTTTTGGGTTGTGAAAACTAGTAGAGAATTTAGATCCTGAAATGACGAAAAAATCAGTCATATTCCGCGTGATGAGAGGGGTACAGTTTTGGGAGGTGAAACTAGTAGAGAATTTAGATCCTGAAATGACGAAATAAATCAGTCATATTCCGCGTGATGAGTGGGGTACAGTTTTAGGAGGTGAAACTAGTAGAGAATTTAGATCCTGAAATGACGAAATAAATCAGTCATATTCCGCGTGATGAGAGGGGTACAGTTTTGGGGTGTGAAACTAGTAGAGAATTTAGATCCTGAAATGACGAAATAAATCAGTCATATTCCGCGTGATGAAAGGGGTACAGTTTTGGGAGGTGAAACTAGTAGAGAATTTAGATCCTGAAATGACGAAATAAATCAGTCATATTCCGCGTGAAGAGAGGAGTACAGTTTTGGGGTGTGAAACTAGTAGAGAATTTAGATCCTGAAATGACGAAATAAATCAGTCATATTCCGCGTGAAGAGAGGGGTACAGTTTTGGGAGGTGAAACTAGTAGAGAATTTAGATCCTGAAATGACGAAATAAATCAGTCATATTCCGCGTGATGAGTGGGGTACAGTTTTAGGAGGTGAAACTAGTAGAGAATTTAGATCCTGAAATGACGAAATAAATCAGTCATATTCCGCGTGATGAGAGGGGTACAGTTTTGGGGTGTGAAACTAGTAGAGAATTTAGATCCTGAAATGACGAAATAAATCAGTCATATTCCGCGTGAAGAGAGGGGTACAGTTTTGGGAGGTGAAACTAGTAGAGAATTTAGATCCTGAAATGACGAAATAAATCAGTCATATTCCGCGTGATTACAGGGGTACAGTTTTGGGGTGTGAAACTAGTAGAGAATTTAGATCCTGAAATGACGAAATAAATCAGTCATATTCCGCGTGATGCTAGGGGTACAGTTTTGGAGGTGAAACTAGTAGAGAATTTAGATCCTGAAATAACGAAATAAATCAGTCATATTCCGCGTGATGAGAGGGGTACAGTTTTGGGTTGTGAAACTAGTAGAGAATTTAGATCCTGAAATGACGAAAAAAATCAGTCATATTCCGCGTGATGCGAGGGGTACAGTTTTGGGAGGTGAAACTAGTAGAGAATTTAGATCCTGAAATGACGAAATAAATCAGTCATATTCCGCGTGAAGAGAGGAGTACAGTTTTGGGTGGTGAAACGAGTGGAGAATTTAGATCCTGAAATGACGAAATAAATCAGTCATATTCCGCGTGAATCCACCGACTCAGAGACCTAGGGCCGCTGGGTCATTGAATTGAGCGACCCAGTGCCCCAAGATCGCTGGGTGTTTGAACCCAGCTACCCAGAGACCCAGGGTCGCTGTTTCTTTGAATCCAGCGACGCAGAGACCCAGGATCGCTGAGTCTGTGAATCAAGCGACCCAAAGACCCAGAGACCCAAGGTCGCTGGGTGTTTGAATCCAGCGACCCAGAGACCTAGGGCCGCTGGATTGGTGAATCGAGAGACCCAGAGACCCAGGGTCGCTGGGTCGGTGAATCCACCGACTCAGAGACCTAGGGCCGCTGGGTCATTGAATTGAGCGACCAGTGCCCCAAGATCGCTGGGTGTTTGAATCCAGCAACACAGAGACCCAGGGTCGCTGTTTCTTTGAATCCAGCGATGCAGAGACCCAGGGTCGCTGGCTCTGTGAATCCAGTGGCCCAGATTATCAGGGTCGCTGGGTCATTGAATTTAGCGACCCAGAGACCCAAGGTCACTGGGTGTTTGAACCCAGCAACCCAGAGACCCAGGGTCGCTGTTTTTTTTAATCCAGCGACGCAGAGATCCAGGGTCGCTGGGTTGGTGAATCGAGAGACCCAGAGACCGAGGGCCGTTGGGTCAATGAATTCAACGACCCAGAGACCCAGGGTCGCTGGGTTGGTGAATCGAGAAACCCAGGGTCGCTGGGTCGGTGAATCCACCGACTCAGAGATCTAGGGCCAGTGGGTTGGTGAATCCATCGACTCAGCTACCCAGCGTCGCTGGGTCATTGAATTCAGCGACCCAGAGACCCAGGGTCGCTTGGCCTTTGAAACCAGCGACCCAGATACCCAGGGTCGCTGGGTGTGTCAATCAAGCGACCCAGAGACCCAGAGTCGCTGGGTTGGTGAATTGAGAGATCCTTAGACCCAGGAGAGACCCAGAGACCCAGGGTCGCTGGGTTTTTGAATCTAGCGACCCAGAGACCCAGGGTCGCTGGGTTAATGAATCGAGAGACCCAGAGACCCTGTGTCGCTGGGTCAGTGAATCCACCGACTCATAGACCTAGGGCCGCTGGGTCGGTTAATGCAGTGACCCAGATTGCCAGGGTCGCTGGGTCATTGAATTGAGCGACCCAGAGACCCAAGGTCGCTGGGTGTTTGAAACCAGCGACCCAGAGACAAATGGTCGCTGTTTCTTTGAATCTAGCGACGCAGAGACCCAGGGTCGCCAGGGTCGCTGGGTCGGTGAATCCAGGGACCCAGAGAACCAGGCTCGCTGGATCTTTGATTCAAGCTCCCAGAGACCCAGAGATCCAGGGTCGCTGTTTCGTTGAATCCAGCGACGCAGAGACCCAGGGTCGCTGGGTCGGTGAATCCACCGACTCAGAGACCTAGGGCCGCTGGGTCATTGAATTGAGCGACCCAGTGCCCCAAGATCGCTGGGTGTTTGAATCCAGCAACCCAGAGACCCAGGGTCGCTGTTTCTTTGAATCCAGCGATGCAGAGACCCAGGGTCGCTGGCTCTGTGAATCCAGTGGCCCAGATTGTCAGGGTCGCTGGGTCATTGAATTTAGCGACCCAGAGACCCAAGGTCACTGGGTGTTTGAACCCAGCAACCCAGAGACCCAGGGTCGCTGTTTCTTTGAATCCAGCGACGCAGATACCCAGGGTCGCTGGGTTGGTGAATCGAGAGATCCAGAGACCGAGGGCCGCTGGGTCGGTGAATCCAACGACCCAGAGACCCAGGGTCGCTGGGTTGGTGAATCGAGAAACCCAGGGTTGCTGGGTCGGTGAATCCACCGACTCAGAGATCTAGGGCCAGTGGGTTGGTGAATCCATCGACTCAGATACCCAGCGTCGCTGGGTCATTGAATTCAGCGACCCAGAGACCCAGGGTCGCTTGGCCTTTGAAACCAGCGATCCAGATACCCAGGGTCGCTGCGTGTGTCAATCAAGCGACCCAGAGACCCAGGGTCGCTGGGTTGGTGAATTGAGAGATCCTTAGACCCAGGAGAGACCCAGAGACCCAGGGTCGCTGGGTTTTTGAATCTAGCGAGCCAGAGACCCAGGGTCGCTGGGTTAATGAATCAAGAGACCCAGAGACCCTGTGTCGCTGGGTCAGTGAATCCACCGACTCATAGACCTAGGGCCGCTGGGTCGGTTAATGCAGTGATCCAGATTGCCAGGGTCGCTGGGACATTGAATTGAGCGACCCAGAGACCCAAGGTCGCTGGGTGTTTGAAACCAGCGACCCAGAGACAAATGGTCGCTGTTCTTTTGAATCTAGCGACGCAGAGACCCAGCGTCGCCAGGGTAGCTGGGTCGGTGAATCCAGCGACCCAGAGAACCAGGGTCGCTGGATCTTTGATTCAAGCGACCCAGAGACCCAGAGACCCAGAGACCCAGAGACCCAGAGACCCAGAGACCCAGAGACCCAGAGACCCAGGGTCGCTGTTTCGTTGAATCCAGCGAAGCAGAGACCCAGGGTCGCTGGGTCGGTGAATCCACCGACTCAGAGACCTAGGGCCGCTGGGTCGGTGAATCCAGCCACCGAGATTGCCAGGGTCGCTGGGTCATTGAATTTAGCGACCCAGAGACCCAAGGTCGCTGGGTGTTTGAATCCAGCGATCCAGAGACCCAGGGTCGCTGTTTCTTTGAATCCAGCGACGCAGAGACCCAGGATCGCTGAGTCTGTGAATCAAGCGACCCAGAGACCCAGGGTCGCTGGGTCATTGAATTTAGCGACCCAGTGACCCAAGGTCGCTGGGTGTTTGAACCCAGCGATCCAGAGACCCAGGGTCGCTGTTTCTTTGAATCCAGCGACGCAGAGACCCAGGATCGCTGAGTCTGTGAATCAAGCGACCCAGAGACCCAGGGTCGCTGGGTCATTGAATTTAGCGACCCAGAGACCGAAGGTCGCTGGGTGTTTGAATCCAGCGACCCAGAGACCTAGGGTCGCTGGGTTGGTGAATCGAGAGACCCAGAGAACCAGGGTCGCTGGGTCGGTGAATCCACCGACTCAGAGACCTAGGGCCGCTGGGTCATTGAATGAGCGACCCAGTGCCCCAAGATCGCTGGGTGTTTGAACGAGCGACCCAGAGACCCAGGGTCGCTGTTTATTTAATCCAGCGACGCAGAGACCCAGGGACGCTGAGTCTGTGAATCAAGCGACCCAGAGACCCACGGTCGCTGGGTTGGTGAATCGAGAAACCCTTACACCCAGGGTCGCTGGGTCGGTAAATCGAGAGACACAGAGACCCAGGGTCGCTGGCTCTGTGAATCCAGCGACCCAGATTGCCAGGGTCGCTGGGTCATCGAATTTAGCGACCCAGAGACCCAAGGTCACTGGGTGTTTGAACCCAGCAACCCAGAGAACCAGGGTCGCTGTTTCTTTGAATCCAGCGACGCAGAGACCCAGGATCGCTGGGTTGATGAATCGAGAGACCCAGAGACCCAGGGCCGCTGGGTCTTTGAATCCACGACTCAGAGCGACTCAGAGACCTAGGGCCGCTGGGGCGGTGAATCCAGCGACCAAGATTGCCAGGGTCGCCGGGTCGGTAAATCGAGAGACCCAGAGGCCCAGGGTCGCTGAGTCGGTGAATCCAGCATCTCAGTGACCCAGGGTCGCTGGGTCTTTGATTCTAGCGACCCAGAGACATGGGGTCGCTGGGTTTTTGAATCCAGCGACCCAGAGACTCACTGGGTTGGTGAATCGAGAGACCCAGTGTCGCTGGGTCGTTGAATCCACCGATTCAGAGATCTAGGGCCACTGGGTCGGTGAATCCAGCGACCCAGATACCCAGGGTCGCTGGGTCATTGAATTCAGCGACCCAGAGACCCAGGGTCGCTGGGACTTTGAATCCAGCGACCCAGAGACCCAGGGTCGCGGGGTCTCTGAATCCAGCGACCCAGAGATCCAGGGTCGCTGGGTCTTTGAATCCAGCGACCCAGAGACCCTGGGTCGCTGGGTCTTTGAATCCAGCGACCCAGAGACCCTGGGTCGCTGGGTCTTTGAATGCAGCGACCCAGAGACCCAGGGTCGCTGGGTCTTTGAATCCAGCGACCCAGAGACCCAGGGTCGCTGGGTCTCTGAATCCAGCGACCCAGCGACCCTGGGTCTCTGGGTCGCTGGATTCAGAGACCCAGCGACCCTGGGTCTCTGGGTCGCTGGATTCAAAGACCCAGCGACCCTGGGTCTCTGGGTCGCTGCATTCAGAGACCCAGCGACCCTGGGTCTGTGGGTCGATGGATTCAAAGACCCAGCGCCCCTGGGTCTCTGGGTCGCTAGATTCAGAGACCCAGGGTCGCTGCGTCTTTGAATCCAGCGACCCAGAGACATAGGGTCGCTGAATCTTTGAATCCAGCGACCCAGAGACCCAGGTTTGCTGGGTCTTAGAATCCAGAGACCCAGAGACCCAGGGTCGCTAGGTCTTTGAATCCAGCCACCCAGAGACCCAGGGTCGCTGCGTCTTTGAATCCAGCGACCCAGAGACATAGGGTCGCTGGGTCTTTGAATCCAGCGACCCAGAGACTCAGGGTCGCTGGGTCTCTGAATGCAGCGAACCAGAGACCCAGGGTCGCTGGGTATTTGAATCCAGCGACCCAGAGACCCAAGGTCGCTGGGTCTTTGAATTCAGCCACCCAGAGACCCAGGTTCGCTGGGTCTTAGAATCCAGAGACCCAGAGACCCAGGGTCGCTGGGTCTCTGAATCCAGCGACCCAGAGACCCAGGGTCGCTGGGTCTCTGAATCCAGCGACCCAGAGACCCAGGGTCGCTGGGTCTTTGAATCCAGCGACCCAGAGACCCTGGTTCGCTGGGTCTTTGAATCCAGCGACCCAGAGACCCTGGGTCGCTGGGTCTTTGAATCCAGCGACCCAGAGACCCTGGGTCGCTGGTTCTTTGAATCCAGCGACCCAGGGACCCAGGGTCGCTGGGTCTTTGAATCCAGCGACCCAGAGACCCAGGGTCGCTGGGTCTTTGAATCCAGCAACCCAGAGACCCAGAGTCGCTGGATCTTTGAATCCAGCGACCCAGAGACCCAGGGTCGCTGGGTCTTTGAATCCAGCGACCCAGAGACCCAGGGTCGCTGGGTCTCTGAATCCAGCCACCCAGAGAGCCAGGGTCGCTGTGTCTTTGAATCCAGCGACCCAGAGACCCAGGGTCGCTGGGTCTTTGAATCCAGCGTCCCAGAGACCCCAGAGACCCAGGGTCGCTTGGTCTCTGAATCCAGCGATCCAGAGACCCAGGGTCGCTGGGTCTCTGAATCCAGCGACCCAGAGACCCAGGATCGATGGGTCTTTGAATCCAGCGACCCAGAGACCCAGGGTCGCTGGGGCTCTGAATCCAGCGACCCAGAGACCCAGGGTCGCTGGGTCTCTGAATCCAGCGACCCAGAGACCCAGGGTCGCTGGGTCTTTGAATCCAGCGATTCAGAGACCCTGTGTCGCTGGGCTTTTATTCCAGCGACCAAGAGACCCAGGGTCGCTGGGTCTTTGAATCCAGCGACCCAGAGACCCTGGGTCGCTGGGTCTTTGAATCCAGCGACCCAGAGACCCTGGATCGCTGGGTCTTTGAATCCAGCGACCCAGAAACCCAGGGTCGCTGGGTCTCTGAATCCAGCGACCCAGAGACCCAGGATTGCGGGGTCTCTGAATCCAGCGACCCAGAGATCCAGGGTCGCTGGGTCTTTGAATCCAGCGATCAAGAGACCCAGGGTCGCTGGGTCTTTGAATCCAGCGACCCAGAGACCCAGGGTCGCTGGGTCTCTGAATCCAGCGACCCAGCGACCCTGGGTCTCTGGGTCGCTGGATTCAGAGACCCAGCGACCCTGGGTCTCTGGGTCGCTGGATTCAAAGACCCAGCGACCCTGGGTCTCTGGGTCGCTGCTTTCAGAGACCCAGCGACCCTGGGTCTGTGGGTCGATGGATTCAAAGACCCAGCGCCCCTGGGTCTCTGGGTCGCTAGATTCAGAGACCCAGGGTCGCTGCGTCTTTGAATCCAGCGACCCAGAGACATAGGGTCGCTGCGTCTTTGAATCCAGCGACCCAGAGACATAGGGTCGCTGAATCTTTGAATCCAGCGACCCAGAGACTCAGGGTCGCTGGGTCTCTGAATGCAGCGAACAAGAGACCCAGGGTCGCTGGGTATTTGAATCCAGCGACCCAGAGACCCAAGGTCGCTGGGTCTTTGAATTCAGCCACCCAGAGACCCAGGTTTGCTGGGTCTTAGAATCCAGAGACCCAGAGACCCAGGGTCGCTAGGTCTTTGAATCCAGCGACCCAGAGACCCAGGGTCGCTGCGTCTTTGAATCCAGCGACCCAGAGACATAGGGTCGCTGGGTCTTTGAATCGAGCGACCCAGAGACCCAGGGTCGCTGGGTCTTTGAATCCAGCGATTCAGAGACCCTGGGTCGCTGGGCTTCTATTCCAGCGACCAAGAGACCCAGGGTCGCTGGGTCTCTGAATCCAGCGACCCAGAGACCCAGGGTCGCTGGGTCTCTGAATCCAGCGACCCAGAGACCCAGAGTCGCTGGGTCTTTGAATCCAGCGACCCAGAGACCCTGGGTCGCTGGGTCTTTGAATCCAGCGACCCAGAGACCCTGGGTCGCTGGGTCTTTGAATCCAGCGACCCAGAGACCCTGGATCGCTGGGTCTTTGAATCCAGCGACCCAGAGACCCTGGATCGCTGGGTCTTTGAATCCAGCGACCCAGAAACCCAGGGTCGCTGGGACTTTGAATCCAGCGACCCAGAGACCCAGGATTGCGGGGTCTCTGAATCCAGCGACCCAGAGATCCAGGGTCGCTGGGTCTTTGAATCCAGCGACCCAGAGACCCTGGGTCGCTGGGTCTTTGAATCCAGCGACCCAGAGACCCAGGGTCGCTGGGTCTCTGAATCCAGCCACCCAGAGAGCCAGGGTCGCTGTGTCTTTGAATCCAGCGACCCAGAGACCCAGGGTCGCTGGGTCTTTGAATCCAGCGTCCCAGAGACCCCAGAGACCCAGGGTCGCTTGGTCTCTGAATCCAGCGATCCAGAGACCCAGGGTCGCTGGGTCTCTGAATCCAGCGACCCAGAGACCCAGGATCGATGGGTCTTTGAATCCAGCGACCCAGAGACCCAGGGTCGCTGGGGCTCTGAATCCAGCGACCCAGAGACCCAGGGTCGCTGGGTCTCTGAATCCAGCGACCCAGAGACCCAGGGTCGCTGGGTCTTTGAATCCAGCGATTCAGAGACCCTGTGTCGCTGGGCTTTTATTCCAGCGACCAGAGACCCAGGGTCGCTGGGTCTTTGAATCCAGCGACCCAGAGACCCTGGGTCGCTGGGTCTTTGAATCCAGCGACCCAGAGACCCAGGGTCGCTGGGTCTTTGAATCCAGCGACCCAGAAACCCAGGGTCGCTGGGTCTCTGAATCCAGCGACCCAGAGACCCAGGGTCGCGGGGTCTTTGAATCCAGCGACCCAGAGATCCAGGGTCGCTGGGTCTTTGAATCCAGCGACCCAGAGACCCAGGGTCGCTGGGTCTTTGAATCCAGCGACCCAGAGACCCAGGGTCGCTGGGTCTCTGAATCCAGCGACCCAGAGACCCAGGGTCGCTGGGTCTTTGAATCCAGCGACCCAGCGACCCTGGGTCTCTGGGTCTTTGAATCCAGCGACCCAGAGACCCTGGGTCGCTGGGTCGCTGAATCCAGAGACCCAGCGACCCTGGGTCTGTGGGTCGATGGATTCAAAGACCCAGAGACCCAGGGTCGCTGGGTCTTTGAATCCAGCGACCAGAGACCCAGGGTCGCTGCGTCTTTGAATCCAGCGACCCAGAGACATAGGGTCGCTGGGTCTTTGAATCCAGCGACCCAGAGACCCAGGGTCGCTGGGTCTTTGAATCCAGCGACCCAGAGACCCAGGGTCGCTGGGTCTTTGAATCCAGCGAACCAGAGACCCAGGGTCGCTGGGTCTTTGAATCCAGCGACCCAGAGACCCAGGGTCGCTGGGTCTTTGAATCCAGCGACCCAGAGACCCAGGGTCGCTGGGTCTTTGAATCCAGCGACCCAGAGACCCAGGGTCGCTGGGTCTTTGAATCCAGCGACCCAGAGACCCAGGGTCGCTGGGTCTTTGAATCCAGCGACCCAGAGACCCAGGGTCGCTGGGTCTTTGAATCCAGCGACCCAGAGACCCAGGGTCGCTGGGTCTTTGAATCCAGCGACCCAGAGACCCAGGGTCGCTGGGTCTTTGAATCCAGCGACCCAGAGACCCAGGGTCGCTGGGTCTTTGAATCCAGCGACCCAGAGACCCAGGGTCGCTGGGTCTTTGAATCCAGCGACCCAGAGACCCAGGGTCGCTGGGTCTTTGAATCCAGCGACCCAGAGACCCAGGGTCGCTGGGTCTTTGAATCCAGCGACCCAGAGACCCAGGGTCGCTGGGTCTTTGAATCCAGCGACCCAGAGACCCAGGATCGCTGGGTCTTTGAATCCAGCGACCCAGAGACCCAGGGTCGCTGGGTCTTTGAATCCAGCGACCCAGAGACCCAGGGTCGCTGGGTCTTTGAATCCAGCGACCCAGAGACCCAGGGTCGCTGGGTCTTTGAATCCAGCGACCCAGAGACCCTGGGTCGCTGGGTCTTTGAATCCAGCGACCCAGAGACCCTGGGTCGCTGGGTCTTTGAATCCAGCGACCCAGAGACCCAGGGTCGCTGGGTCTTTGAATCCAGCGACCCAGAGACCCAGGGTCGCTGGGTCTTTGAATCCAGCGACCCAGAGACCCAGGGTCGCTGGGTCTTTGAATCCAGCGACCCAGAGACCCAGGGTCGCTGGGTCTTTGAATCCAGCGACCCAGAGACCCAGGGTCGCTGGGTCTTTGAATCCAGCGACCCAGAGACCCAGGGTCGCTGGGTCTTTGAATCCAGCGACCCAGAGACCCAGGGTCGCTGGGTCTTTGAATCCAGCGACCCAGAGACCCAGGGTCGCTGGGTCTCTGAATCCAGCGACCCAGAGACCCAGGGTCGCTGGGTCTTTGAATCCAGCGACCCAGAGACCCAGGGTCGCTGGGTCTTTGAATCCAGCGACCCAGAGACCCAGGGTCGCTGGGTCTTTGAATTCAGCGACCCAGAGACCCAGGGTCGCTGGGTCTTTGAATCCAGCGACCCAGAAACCCAGGGTCGCTGGGTCTCTGAATCCAGCGACCCAGAGACCCAGGGTCGCTGGGTCTTTGAATCCAGCGACCCAGAGACCCAGGGTCGCTGGGTCTCTGAATCCAGCGACCCAGAGACCCAGGGTCGCTGGGTCTTTGAATCCAGCGACCCAGAGACCCAGGGTCGCTGGGTCTTTGAATCCAGCGACCCAGAGACCCAGGGTCGCTGCATCCAGCGACCCAGCGACCCTGGGTCTCTGGGTCGCTGAATCCAGCGACCCAGCGACCCAGGGTCTCTGGGTCTTTGAATCCAGCGACCCAGAGACCCAGGGGCGCTGGGTCTTTGAATCCAGCGACCCAGAGACCCAGGGTCGCTGGGTCTTTGAATCCAGCGACCCAGAGACCCAGGGTCGCTGAATCTTTGAATCCAGCGACCCAGAGACCCAGGGTCGCTGGGTCTTTGAATCCAGCGACCCAGAGACCCAGGGTCGCTGGGTCTTTGAATCCAGCGACCCAGAGACCCAGGGTCGCTGGGTCTTTGAATCCAGCGACCCAGAGACCCTGGGTCGCTGGGTCTTTGAATCCAGCGACCCAGAGACCCAGGGTCGCTGGGTCTTTGAATCCAGCGACCCAGAGACCCAGGGTCGCTGGGTCTTTGAATCCAGCGACCCAGAGACCCAGGGTCGCTGGGTCTTTGAATCCAGCGACCCAGAGACCCAGGGTCGCTGGGTCTTTGAATCCAGCGATCAGAGACCCAGGGTCGCTGGGTCTTTGAATCCAGCGACCCAGAGACCCAGGGTCGCTGGGTCTCTGAATCCAGCGACCCAGCGACCCAGGGTCGCTGGGTCTTTGAATCCAGCGACCCAGAGACCCAGGGTCGCTGGGTCGCTGAATTCAGCGACCCAGAGACCCTGGGTCGCTGGGTCTTTGAATCCAGCGACCCAGAGACCCAGGGTCGCTGGGTCTTTGAATCCAGCGACCAGAGACCCAGGGTCGCTGCGTCTTTGAATCCAGCGACCCAGAGACATAGGGTCGCTGGTCTTTGAATCCAGCGACCCAGAGACCCAGGGTCGCTGGGTCTTTGAATCCAGCGACCCAGAGACCCAGGGTCGCTGGGTCTTTGAATCCAGCGACCCAGAGACCCAGGGTCGCTGGGTCTTTGAATCCAGCGACCCAGAGACCCAGGGTCGCTGGGTCTTTGAATCCAGCGACCCAGAGACCCAGGGTCGCTGGGTCTTTGAATCCAGCGACCCAGAGACCCAGGGTCGCTGGGTCTTTGAATCCAGCGACCCAGAGACCCAGGGTCGCTGGGTCTTTGAATCCAGCGACCCAGAGACCCAGGGTCGCTGGGTCTTTGAATCCAGCGACCCAGAGACCCAGGGTCGCTGGGTCTTTGAATCCAGCGACCCAGAGACCCAGGGTCGCTGGCTTTGAATCCAGCGACCCAGAGACCCAGGGTCGCTGGGTCTTTGAATCCAGCGACCCAGAGACCCAGGGTCGCTGGGTCTTTGAATCCAGCGACCCAGAGACCCAGGGTCGCTGGGTCTTTGAATCCAGCGACCCAGAGACCCAGGGTCGCTGGGTCTTTGAATCCAGCGACCCAGAGACGCAGGGTCGCTGGGTCTTTGAATCCAGCGACCCAGAGACCCAGGATCGCTGGGTCTTTGAATCCAGCGACCCAGAGACCAGGGTCGCTGGGTCTTTGAATCCAGCGACCCAGAGACCCAGGGTCGCTGGGTCTTTGAATCCAGCGACCCAGAGACCCAGGGTCGCTGGGTCTTTGAATCCAGCGACCCAGAGACCCAGGGTCGCTGGGTCTTTGAATCCAGCGACCCAGAGACCCAGGGTCGCTGGGTCTTTGAATCCAGCGACCCAGAGACCCAGGGTCGCTGGGTCTTTGAATCCAGCGACCCAGAGACCCAGGGTCGCTGGGTCTTTGAATCCAGCGACCCAGAGACCCAGGGTCGCTGGGTCTTTGAATCCAGCGACCCAGAGACCCCAGAGACCCAGGGTCGCTGGGTCTTTGAATCCAGCGACCCAGAGACCCAGGGTCGCTGGGTCTTTGAATCCAGCGACCCAGAGACCCAGGGTCGCTGGGTCTTTGAATCCAGCGACCCAGAGACCCAGGGTCGCTGGGTCTCTGAATCCAGCGACCCAGAGAGACCAGGGTCGCTGGGTCTTTGAATCCAGCGACCCAGAGACCCAGGGTCGCTGGGTCTTTGAATCCAGCGACCCAGAGACCCAGGGTCGCTGGGTCTTTTATTCCAGCGACCCAGAGACCCAGGGTCGCTGGGTCTTTGAATCCAGCGACCCAGAGACCCAGGGTCGCTGGGTCTTTGAATCCAGCGACCCAGAGACCCAGGATCGCTGGGTCTTTGAATCCAGCGACCCAGAGACCCAGGGTCGCTGGGTCTTTGAATCCAGCGACCCAGAGACCCAGGGTCGCTGGGTCTTTGAATCCAGCGACCCAGAGATCCAGGGTCGCTGGGTCTTTGAATCCAGCGACCCAGAGACCCAGGGTCGCTGGGTCTTTGAATCCAGCGACCCAGAGACCCAGGGTCGCTGGGTCTTTGAATCCAGCGACCCAGAGACCCAGGGTCGCTGGGTCTTTGAATCCAGCGACCCAGAGACCCTGGGTCGCTGGGTCTTTGAATCCAGCGACCCAGAGACCCAGGGTCGCTGGGTCTTTGAATCCAGCGACCCAGAGACCCAGGGTCGCTGGGTCTTTGAATCCAGCGACCCAGAGACCCAGGGTCGCTGCGTCTTTGAATCCAGCGACCCAGAGACCCAGGGTCGCTGGGTCTTTGAATCCAGCGACCCAGAGACCCAGGGTCGCTGGGTCTTTGAATCCAGCGACCCAGAGACCCAGGGTCGCTGGGTCTTTGAATCCAGCGACCCAGAGACCCAGGGTCGCTGGGTCTTTGAATCCAGCGACCCAGAGACCCAGGGTCGCTGGGTCTTTGAATCCAGCGACCCAGAGACCCAGGGTCGCTGGGTCTTTGAATCCAGCGACCCAGAGACCCAGGGTCGCTGGGTCTTTGAATCCAGCGACCCAGAGACCCAGGGTCGCTGGGTCTTTGAATCCAGCGACCCAGAGACCCAGGGTCGCTGGGTCTTTGAATCCAGCGACCCAGAGACCCAGGGTCGCTGGGTCTTTGAATCCAGCGACCCAGAGACCCAGGGTCGCTGGGTCTCTGAATCCAGCGACCCAGAGACCCAGGGTCGCTGGGTCTTTGAATCCAGCGACCCAGAGACCCAGGGTCGCTGGGTCTTTGAATCCAGCGACCCAGAGACCCAGGGTCGCTGGGTCTTTGAATCCAGCGACCCAGAGACCCAGGGTCGCTGGGTCTTTGAATCCAGCGACCCAGAGACCCAGGGTCGCTGGGTCTTTGAATCCAGCGACCCAGAGACCCTGGGTCGCTGGGTCTTTGAATCCAGCGACCCAGAGACCCAGGGTCGCTGGGACTTTGAATCCAGCGACCCAGAGACCCAGGATCGCTGGGTCTTTGAATCCAGCGACCCAGAGACCCAGGGTCGCTGGGTCTTTGAATCCAGCGACCCAGAGACCCAGGGTCGCTGGGTCTTTGAATCCAGCGACCCAGAGACCCAGGGTCGCTGGGTCTTTGAATCCAGCGACCCAGAGACCCAGGGTCGCTGGGTCTTTGAATCCAGCGACCCAGAGACCCAGGATCGCTGGGTCTTTGAATCCAGCGACCCAGAGACCCAGGGTCGCTGGGTCTTTGAATCCAGCGACCCAGAGACCCAGGGTCGCTGGGTCTTTGAATCCAGCGACCCAGAGACCCAGGGTCGCTGGGTCTTTGAATCCAGCGACCCAGAGACCCAGGGTCGCTGGGTCTTTGAATCCAGCGACCCAGAGACCCAGGGTCGCTGGGTCTTTGAATCCAGCGACCCAGAGACCCAGGGTCGCTGGGTCTTTGAATCCAGCGACCCAGAGACCCAGGGTCGCTGGGTCTTTGAATCCAGCGACCCAGAGACCCAGGGTCGCTGGGTCTTTGAATCCAGCGACCCAGAGACCCAGGGTCGCTGGGTCTTTGAATCCAGCGACCCAGAGACCCAGGGTCGCTGGGTCTTTGAATCCAGCGACCCAGAGACCCAGGGTCGCTGGGTCTTTGAATCCAGCGACCCAGAGACCCAGGGTCGCTGGGTCTTTGAATCCAGCGACCCAGAGACCCAGGGTCGCTGGGTCTCTGAATCCAGCGACCCAGAGACCCAGGGTCGCTGGGTCTTTGAATCCAGCGACCCAGAGACCCAGGGTCGCTGGGTCTTTGAATCCAGCGACCCAGAGACCCAGGGTCGCTGGGTCTTTGAATCCAGCGACCCAGCGACCCAGGGTCGCTGGGTCTTTGAATTCAGCGACCCAGAGACCCAGGGTCGCTGGGTCGCTGAATCCAGCGACCCTGATCTGTGGGTCGATGGATTCAAAGACCCAGCGCCCTGGGTCTCTGGGTCGCTAGATTCAGAGACCCAGGGTCGCTGCGTCTTTGAATCCAGCGACCCAGAGACCCAGGGTCGCTGAATCTTTGAATCCAGCGACCCAGAGACCCAGGGTCGCTGGGTCTCTGAATCCAGCGAAGAAGAGACCCAGGGTCGCTGGGTCTTTGAATCCAGCGACCCAGAGACCCAGGGTCGCTGGGTCTTGAATCCAGCGACCCAGAGACCCAGGGTCGCTGGGTCTTTGAATCCAGCGACCCAGAGACCCAGGGTCGCTGGGTCTTTGAATCCAGCGACCCAGAGACCCAGGGTCGCTGGGTCTTTGAATCCAGCGACCCAGAGACTCAGGGTCGCTGGGTATTTGAATCCAGCGACCCAGAGACCCAGGGTCGCTGGGTCTTTGAATCCAGCGACCCAGAGACCCAGGGTCGCTGGGTCTTTGAATCCAGCGACCCAGAGACCCGGGTCGCTGGGTCTCTGAATCCAGCGACCCAGAGACCCAGGGTCGCTGGGTCTTTGAATCCAGCGACCCAGAGACCCAGGGTCGCTGGGTCTTTGAATCCAGCGACCCAGAGACCCAGGGTCGCTGGGTCTTTGAATCCAGCGATCCAGAGACCCAGGGTCGCTGGGTCTCTGAATCCAGCGACCCAGAGACCCAGGGTCGATGGGTCTTTGAATCCAGCGACCCAGAGACCCAGGGTCGCTGGGTCTCTGAATCCAGCGACCCAGAGACCAGGGTCGCTGGGTCTCTGAATCCAGCGACCCAGAGACCCAGGGTCGCTGGGTCTTTGAATCCAGCGATCAGAGACCCAGGGTCGCTGGGTCTTTGAATCCAGCGACCCAGAGACCCAGGGTCGCTGGGTCTTTGAATCCAGCGACCCAGAGACCCTGGGTCGCTGGGTCTTTGAATCCAGCGATCGAGAGACCCAGGGTCGCTGGGTCTCTGAATCCAGCGACCCAGAGACCCAGGGTCGATGGGTCTTTGAATCCAGCGACCCAGAGACCCAGGGTCGCTGGGTCTCTGAATCCAGCGACCCAGAGACCCAGGGTCGCTGGGTCTTTGAATCCAGCGACCCAGAGACCCAGGGTCGCTGGGTCTTTGAATCCAGCGACCCAGAGACCCTGGGTCGCTGGGTCTTTGAATCCAGCGACCCAGAGACCCAGGGTCGCTGGGTCTTTGAATCCAGCGACCCAGAGACCCTGGGTCGCTGGGTCTTTGAATCCAGCGACCCAGAGACCCAGGGTCGCTGGGTCTTTGAATCCAGCGACCCAGAGACCCAGGGTCGCTGGGTCTTTGAATCCAGCGACCCAGAGACCCAGGGTCGCTGGGTCTCTGAATCCAGCGACCCAGAGACCCTGGGTCTCTGGGTCGCTGGATCCAGCGACCCAGCGACCCTGGGTCTCTGGGTCGCTGAATCAAAGACCCAGCGACCCTGGGTCTCTGGGTCGCTGAATTCAGAGACCCAGCGACCCTGGGTCTGTGGGTCGATGGATTCAAAGACCCAGCGCCCCTGGGTCTCTGGGTCGCTAGATTCAGAGACCCAGGGTCGCTGCGTCTTTGAATCCAGCGACCCAGAGACATAGGGTCGCTGAATCTTTGAATCCAGCGACCCAGAGACCCAGGTTTGCTGGGTCTTAGAATCCAGAGACCCAGAGACCCAGGGTCGCTAGGTCTTTGAATCCAGCGACCCAGAGACCCAGGGTCGCTGGGTCTTTGAATCCAGCGACCCAGAGACATAGGGTCGCTGGGTCTTTGAATCCAGCGACCCAGAGACCCAGGGTCGCTGGGTCTCTGAATCCAGCGACCAGAGACCCAGGGTCGCTGGGTATTTGAATCCAGCGACCCAGAGACCCAGGGTCGCTGGGTCTTTGAATTCAGCGACCCAGAGACCCAGGGTCGCTGGGTCTTTGAATCCAGCGACCCAGAGACCCAGGGTCGCTGGGTCTCTGAATCCAGCGACCCAGAGACCCAGGGTCGCTGGGTCTCTGAATCCAGCGACCCAGAGACCCAGGGTCGCTGGGTCTTTGAATCCAGCGACCCAGAGACCCAGGTTCGCTGGGTCTTTGAATCCAGCGACCCAGAGACCCTGGGTCGCTGGGTCTTTGAATCCAGCGACCCAGAGACCCTGGGTCGCTGGGTCTTTGAATCCAGCGACCCAGGGACCCAGGGTCGCTGGGTCTTTGAATCCAGCGACCCAGAGTCGCTGGGTCTTTGAATCCAGCGACCCAGAGACCCAGGGTCGCTGGGTCTTTGAATCCAGCGACCCAGAGACCCAGGGTCGCTGGGTCTTTGAATCCAGCGACCCAGAGACCCAGGGTCGCTGGGTCTCTGAATCCAGCCACCCAGAGAGCCAGGGTCGCTGTGTCTTTGAATCCAGCGACCCAGAGACCCAGGGTCGCTGGGTCTTTGAATCCAGCGTCCCAGAGACCCCAGAGACCCAGGGTCGCTTGGTCTCTGAATCCAGCGATCCAGAGACCCAGGGTCGCTGGGTCTCTGAATCCAGCGACCCAGAGACCCAGGATCGATGGGTCTTTGAATCCAGCGACCCAGAGACCCAGGGTCGCTGGGTCTCTGAATCCAGCGACCCAGAGACCCAGGGTCGCTGGGTCTCTGAATCCAGCGACCCAGAGACCCAGGGTCGCTGGGTCTTTGAATCCAGCGATTCAGAGACCCTGTGTCGCTGGGTCTTTTATTCCAGCGACCAAGAGACCCAGGGTCGCTGGGTCTTTGAATCCAGCGACCCAGAGACCCTGGGTCGCTGGGTCTTTGAATCCAGCGACCAGAGACCCTGGATCGCTGGGTCTTTGAATCCAGCGACCCAGAAACCCAGGGTCGCTGGGTCTCTGAATCCAGCGACCCAGAGACCCAGGGTCGCTGGACTTTGAATCCAGCGACCCAGAGACCCAGGATTGCGGGGTCTCTGAATCCAGCGACCCAGAGACCCAGGGTCGCTGGGTCTTTGAATCCAGCGATCAAGAGACCCAGGGTCGCTGGGTCTTTGAATCCAGCGACCCAGAGACCCAGGGTCGCTGGGTCTCTGAATCCAGCGACCCAGCGACCCAGGGTCTCTGGGTCGCTGGATTCAGAGACCCAGAGACCCTGGGTCTCTGGGTCGCTGGATTCAAAGACCCAGCGACCCTGGGTCTCTGGGTCGCTGCTTTCAGAGACCCAGCGACCCTGGGTCTGTGGGTCGATGGATTCAAAGACCCAGCGCCCCTGGGTCTCTGGGTCGCTAGATTCAGAGACCCAGGGTCGCTGCGTCTTTGAATCCAGCGACCCAGAGACATAGGGTCGCTGCGTCTTTGAATCCAGCGACCCAGAGACATAGGGTCGCTGAATCTTTGAATCCAGCGACCCAGAGACTCAGGGTCGCTGGGTCTCTGAATGCAGCGAACCAGAGACCCAGGGTCGCTGGGTATTTGAATCCAGCGACCCAGAGACCCAGGGTCGCTGGGTCTTTGAATTCAGCCACCCAGAGACCCAGGTTTGCTGGGTCTTAGAATCCAGCGACCCAGAGACCCAGGGTCGCTAGGTCTTTGAATCCAGCGACCCAGAGACCCAGGGTCGCTGCGTCTTTGAATCCAGCGACCCAGAGACATAGGGTCGCTGGGTCTTTGAATCGAGCGACCCAGAGACCCAGGGTCGCTGGGTCTTTGAATCCAGCGATTCAGAGACCCTGGGTCGCTGGGCTTCTATCCAGCGACCAGAGACCCAGGGTCGCTGGGTCTCTGAATCCAGCGACCCAGAGACCCAGGGTCGCTGGGTCTCTGAATCCAGCGACCCAGAGACCCAGAGTCGCTGGGTCTTTGAATCCAGCGACCCAGAGACCCTGGGTCGCTGGGTCTTTGAATCCAGCGACCCAGAGACCCTGGGTCGCTGGGTCTTTGAATCCAGCGACCCAGAGACCCTGGATCGCTGGGTCTTTGAATCCAGCGACCCAGAGACCCTGGATCGCTGGGTCTTTGAATCCAGCGACCCAGAAACCCAGGGTCGCTGGGACTTTGAATCCAGCGACCCAGAGACCCAGGATTGCGGGGTCTCTGAATCCAGCGACCCAGAGATCCAGGGTCGCTGGGTCTTTGAATCCAGCGACCCAGAGACCCTGGGTCGCTGGGTCTTTGAATCCAGCGACCCAGAGACCCTGGGTCGCTGGGTCTTTGAATCCAGCGACCCAGAGACCCTGGGTCGCTGGGTCTTTGAATCCAGCGACCCAGAGACCCTGGGTCGCTGGGTCTTTGAATCCAGCGACCCAGAGACCCAGGGTCGCTGGGTCTCTGAATCCAGCGACCCAGAGACCCAGGGTCGCTGGGTCTTTGAATCCAGCGACCCAGAGACCCAGGGTCGATGGGTCTCTGAATCCAGCGACCCAGAGACCCAGGGTCGATGGGTCTTTGAATCCAGCGACCCAGAGACCCAGGGTCGCTGGGTCTCTGAATCCAGCGACCCAGAGACCCAGGGTCGCTGGGTCTCTGAATCCAGCGACCCAGAGACCCAGGGTCGCTGGGTCTTTGAATCCAGCGATTCAGAGACCCTGGGTCGCTGGGTCTTTTATTCCAGCGACGAAGAGACCCAGGGTCGCTGGGTCTTTGAATCCAGCGACCCAGAGACCCTGGGTCGCTGGGTCTTTGAATCCAGCGACCCAGAAACCCAGGGTCGCTGGGTCTCTGAATCCAGCGACCCAGAGACCCAGGGTCGCTGGGACTTTGAATCCAGCGACCCAGAGACCCAGGATTGCGGGGTCTCTGAATCTAGCGACCCAGAGATCCAGGGTCGCTGGGTCTTTGAATCCAGCGATCAAGAGACCCAGGGTCGCTGGGTCTTTGAATCCAGCGACCCAGAGACCCAGGGTCGCTGCATCCAGCGACCCAGAGACCCAGGGTCGCTGGGTCGCTGGATCCAGAGACCCAGCGACCCTGGGTCTCTGGGTCGCTGGATTCAAAGACCCAGAGACCCTGGATCTGTGGGTCGATGGATTCAAAGACCCAGCGCCCCTGGGTCTCTGGGTCGCTAGATTCAGAGACCCAGGGTCGCTGCGTCTTTGAATCCAGCGACCCAGAGACATAGGGTCGCTGAATCTTTGAATCCAGCGACCCAGAGACCCAGGGTCGCTGGGTCTTTGAATGCAGCGACAAGAGACCCAGGGTCGCTGGGTATTTGAATCCAGCGACCCAGAGACCCAGGGTCGCTGGGTCTTTGAATCCAGCGACCCAGAGACCCAGGGTCGCTGGGTCTTTGAATCCAGAGACCCAGAGACCCAGGGTCGCTAGGTCTTTGAATCCAGCGACCCAGAGACCCAGGGTCGCTGGGTCTTTGAATCCAGCGACCCAGAGACATAGGGTCGCTGGGTCTTTGAATCCAGCGACCCAGAGACCCAGGGTCGCTGGGTATTTGAATCCAGCGACCCAGAGACCCAAGGTCGCTGGGTCTTTGAATTCAGCGACCCAGAGACCCAGGTTCGCTGGGTCTTAGAATCCAGAGACCCAGAGACCCGGGTCGCTGGGTCTCTGAATCCAGCGACCCAGAGACCCAGGGTCGCTGGGTATTTGAATCCAGCGACCCAGAGACCCAAGGTCGCTGGGTCTTTGAATTCAGCCACCCAGAGACCCAGGTTCGCTGGGTCTTTGAATCCAGCGATCCAGAGACCCAGGGTCGCTGGGTCTCTGAATCGAGCGACCCAGAGACCCAGGGTCGATGGGTCTTTGAATCCAGCGACCCAGAGACCCAGGGTCGCTGGGTCTCTGAATCCAGCGACCCAGAGACCCAGGGTCGCTGGGTCTTTGAATCCAGCGACCCAGAGACCCAGGGTCGCTGGGTCTTTGAATCCAGCGATTCAGAGACCCTGGGTCGCTGGGCTTTTATTCCAGCGACCCAGAGACCCAGGGTCGCTGGGTCTTTGAATCCAGCGACCCAGAGACCCTGGGTCGCTGGGTCTTTGAATCCAGCGATCCAGAGACCCAGGGTCGCTGGGTCTTTGAATCGAGCGACCCAGAGGACCCAGGGTCGATGGGTCTTTGAATCCAGCGACCCAGAGACCCAGGGTCGCTGGGTCTTTGAATCCAGCGACCCAGAGACCCAGGGTCGCTGGGTCTTTGAATCCAGCGACCCAGAGACCCAGGGTCGCTGGGTCTTTGAATCCAGCGATCCAGAGACCCTGGGTCGCTGGGCTTTTATTCCAGCGACCAAGAGACCCAGGGTCGCTGGGTCTTTGAATCCAGCGACCCAGAGACCCAGGGTCGCTGGGTCTTTGAATCCAGCGACCCAGAGACCCAGGGTCGCTGGGTATTTGAATTCAGCGACCCAGAGACCCAGGTTCGCTGGGTCTTAGAATCCAGCGATCCAGAGACCCAGGGTCGCTGGGTCTTCTGAATCCAGCGACCCAGAGACCCAGGGTCGCTGGGTCTTTGAATCCAGCGACCCAGAGACCCAGGGTCGCTGGGTCTTTGAATCCAGCGACCCAGAGACCCAGGGTCGCTGGGTCTCTGAATCCAGCGACCCAGAGACCCAGGGTCGCTGGGTCTTTGAATCCAGCGATTCAGAGACCTGGGTCGCTGGGCTTCTATTCCAGCGACCAGAGACCCAGGGTCGCTGGGTCTCTGAATCCAGCGACCCAGAGACCCAGGGTCGCTGGGTCTTTGAATCCAGCGACCCAGAGACCCAGGGTCGCTGGGTCTCTGAATCCAGCGACCCAGAGACCCAGGGTCGCTGGGTCTTTGAATCCAGCGACCCAGAGACCCTGGGTCGCTGGGTCTTTGAATCCAGCGACCCAGAGACCCTGGGTCGCTGGGTCTTTGAATCCAGCGACCCAGAGACCCTGGGTCGCTGGGTCTTTGAATCCAGCGACCCAGAGACCCAGGGTCGCTGGGTCTCTGAATCCAGCGACCCAGAGACCCAGGGTCGCTGGGTCTTTGAATCCAGCGACCCAGAGACCCAGGGTCGCGGGTCTCTGAATCCAGCGACCCAGAGATCCAGGGTCGCTGGGTCTTTGAATCCAGCGATCCAGAGACCCAGGGTCGCTGGTCTTTGAATCCAGCGACCCAGAGACCCAGGGTCGCTGGGTCTTTGAATCCAGCGACCCAGCGACCCTGGGTCGCTGGGTCGCTGAATTTAGAGACCCAGAGACCCTGGGTCTCTGGGTCGCTGGATTCAAAGACCCAGCGACCCTGGGTCGCTGGGTCTTTGAATTCAGCGACCCAGCGACCCAGGGTCTGTGGGTCGATGGATTCAACGACCCAGCGCCCCTGGGTCTCTGGGTCGCTAGATTCAGAGACCCAGGGTCGCTGCGTCTTTGAATCCAGCGACCCAGAGACATAGGGTCGCTGAATCGTTGAATCCAGCGACCCAGAGACTCAGGGTCGCTGGGTCTCTGAATCCAGCGAACAAGAGACCCAGGGTCGCTGGGTATTTGAATCCAGCGACCCAGAGACCCAGGGTCGCTGGGTCTTTTGAATCCAGCTACCCAGAGACCCAGGGTCGCTAGGTCTTTGAATCCAGCGAACCAGAGACCCAGGGTCGCTGCGTCTTTGAATCCAGCGACCCAGAGACATAGGGTCGCTGGGTCTTTGAATCCAGCGACCCAGAGACCCAGGGTCGCTGGGTCTTTGAATCCAGCGACACAGAGACCAGGGGTCCCTGGGTCGGTGAATCGAGAGACCCAGAGACACAGGGTCGCTGAGTCTTTGAATCCAGCGACCCAGAGACCCAGGGTCGCTGGTTCTTTGAATCCAGCGACCCAGAGACCCAGGGCGCAGGGTCTTTTAATCCAGCGACCCAAACACCCCGGGTCGCTGGGTCGGGGCGAGTTATGCTGCGAGTTATAACTGCGAGTTATACTGCGAGTTATACTGCGAGTTTATACTGCGAGTTATACTGCGAGTTATACTGCGAGTTATACTGCGATTTATAATGCGAATAAAACTGCGAGTTATACTGCGAGTTATACTGCGCGTTATACTGCGAGTTATACTGCGAGTTATACTGCGAGTTATACTGCGATTTATAATGCGAATAAAACTGCGAGTTATACTGCGAGTTATACTGCGAGTTTATACTGCAAGTTATACTGTAGTTATACTGCGAGTGATAAAGTGAGTTATACTGCGAGTTATACTGGCGAGTTATACTGCGAGTTATACTTCGAGCTATAATGCGACAGACCCAGAGACCCAGGTTCGCTGGGCCTTTGAATCCAGCGACCCAGAGACCCAGGCAGTCGTTGGGTCATTTAATCCAGCGACACAGAGTCGCTGGGGTCTATGAATCCATCCTGAAATGATGAAATAAATCAGTCATATTCCACGTGATGAGAGGGGTACAGTTTTGGGAGGTGAAACTAGTAGAGAATTTAGATCCTGAAATGACGAAATAAATCAGTCATATTCCGCGTGACGAGAGGGGTACAGTTTTGTGAGGTGAAACTAGTAGAGAATTTAGATCCTGAAATGACGAAATAAATTAGTCATATTCCGCGTGAAGAGAGGGGTACAGTTTTGGGTGTGAAACTAGTAGATAATTTACATCCTGAAATGACCAAATAAATCAGTCATATTCCGCGTGAAGAGAGGGGTACAGTTTTGGGTGGTGAAACTAGTAGAGAATTTAGATCCTGAAATGATGAAATAAATCAATCATATTTCGCGTGATGAGAGGGGTACACTTTTGTGTGTGAAACTAGTAGATAATTTAGATCCTGAAATGACGAAATAAATCAGTCATATTCCGGGTGATGAGAGGGGTACAGTTTTGGGAGGTGAAACTAGTAGATAATTTAGATCCTGAAATGATGAAATAAATCAGTCATATTCCAGGTGATGGTAATGGTAATGGTAATGGTAATGGGATGTTAATGGGATGGTAATGGTAATGGTAATGGTAACGGTAATGGTAATGGGATGGTAATGGATGGTAATGGTAATGACCAAAAATCGATAAAAATCACGGACTATAGCCAGTGAAAATGGTGAAAATTGTTCAAAAGTCGATAAAAATCACGGACTATAGCCCAGTGAAAAAGGTGAAAATTGTTCAAAAAACGATAAAAATCACGGACTATAGCCCAGTGAAAAAGGTGAAAATTGTTCAAAAAACGATAAAAATCACGGACTATAGCCCAGTGAAAATGGTGAAAATTGTTCAAAAGTCGATAAAAATCACGGACTATAGCCCAGTGAAAATGGTGAAAATTGTTCAAAAGTCGATAAAATCACGGACTATAGCCCAGTGAAAAAGGTGAAAATTATTCAAAAACGATAAAAATCACGGACTATAGCCCAGTGAAAACGGTGAAAATTGTTCAAAAACGATAAAATTCACGGACTATAGCCCAGAGAAAATGGTGAAAATTGTTCAAAAGTCGATAAAAATCACGGACTATAGCACAGTGAAAAGAGTGAAAATTGTTCAAAAGTCGATAAAAATCACGGACTATAGCCCAGTGAAAAAGGTGAAAATTGTTCAAAAACGATAAAAATCACGGACTATAGCCCTGTGAAACGGTGAAAATTGTTCAAAAAACGATAAAAATCACGCACTATAGCCCAGAGAAAATGGTGAAAATTGTTCAAAAGTCGATAAAAATCACGGACTATAGCCCAGTGAAAATGGTGAAAATTGTTCAAAAGTCGATAAAAATCACGGACTATAGCACAGTGAAAAGAGTGAAAATTGTTCAAAAGTCGATAAAAATCACGGACTATAGCCCAGTGAAAAAGGTGAAAATTGTTCAAAAAACGATAAAAATCACGGACTATAGCCCTGTGAAAAACGGTGAAAATTGTTCAAAAAACGATAAAAATCACGCACTATAGCCCAGAGAAAAATGGTGAAAATTGTTCAAAAGTCGATAAAAATCACGGACTATAGCCCAGTGAAAATGGTGAAAATTGTTCAAAAGTCGATAAAAATCACGGACTATAGCCCAGTGAAAATGGTGAAAATTGTTCAAAAGTCGATAAAAATCACGGACTATATATAGCCCTGTGAAAAAGTTGAAAATTGACCGAAAATCGATAAAAATCATGGACTATAGCCCAGTGAAAAAGGTGAAAATTGTTCAAAAATCGAATAAAAATCAGGGACTATAGCCCAGTGAAAAAGGAGAAAATAGACCAAAAATCGACAAAAATCATGGACCATAGCACAGGGGAAAAGGTGAAAACTGTTTAAAAATCGATAAAAATCATGGTCTTTTGACCAGTGAAAAAGGTGAAAATTGTTCAAAAAATCGATAAAAATCATGGACTATAGCCCAGTGAAAAAGGTGAAAATTGTTCCAAAATCGATAAAAATCACGGACTATAGCCCAGTGAAAATGGTGAAAATTGTTCAAAAGTCGATAAAAATCACGGACTATAGCCCAGTGAAAAAGGTGAAAATTGTTCAAATAGCGATAAAAATCACGGACTATAGGCAGTGAAAATGGTGAAAATTGTTCAAAAAACGATAAAATCACGGAGTATAGCCCAGGGAAAAAGGTGAAAATTGTTCAAAAATCGATAAAAATCATGGACTATAACCCTGTGAAAAAGGTGAAAATTGTTCAAAAGTCGATAAAAATCATGGACTATAGCCCAGTGAAAAAGGTGAAAATTGACGGAAAATCGATAAAAATCATGGACTATAGCCCAGTGAAAAAGGTGAAAATTGTTCAAAAATCGATAAAATCATGGAATATAGCCAGGGAAAAGGTGTAAATTGTTCAAAAATCGATAAAAATCATGGACTATAACCCTGTGAAAAAGGTGAAAATTGTTCAAAAGTCGATAAAAATCACCGACTATAGCCCAGGGAAAAATGTGAAAATTGTTCAAAAATCATAAAAATCACGCACAGTGAAAAAGGTTAAATTTGACCGAAAATCGATAAAATCATGGACTATATATTACCCACGGAAAAGGTGAAAATTGTTCAAAAATCGATAAAAATCAGGGACTATAGCCCAGTGAAAAAGGTGAAAAATTGTTCAAAAATCGATAAAAATCACGGACTTATAGCCCTGTGAAAAAGTTGAAAATTGACCGAAAATCGATAAAATCATGGACTATATAGCCCACGGAAAAAGGGGAAAATTGTTCAAAAATCGATTAAAAATCAGGACTATAGCCCAGTGAAAAAGGTGAAAATTGTTCAAAAATCGATAAAAATCACGGACTATAGCCCTGTGAAAAAGTTGAAAATTGACCGAAAATCGATAAAAATCATGGACTATAGCCCAGTGAAAAAGGTGAAAATTGTTCAAAAATCGATAAAAATCATGGACTATAGTTCTGTGAAAAAGATGAACCGCCTATATGACATGCAGTCTAAGTAAAGCCTATATATTCAATAATAATATTCAATGGGCTGTATTCATTGGAAAAAGAAAATGTTTTCCATCACAGTCTTAATTTTTCTTTCTTTCCTTCACAGCCTTACATTTATCACAACTAAAGGCTAATTTTTAAAAGTTCTTCTTCAGTCAAGGCATACACTATGTCAGCTGTTCGGGCATTTCTCACTCGGGTCATTGAATCCAGCGACCCAGAAACCCAGGGTCGGTGTTGCTTTAAATCCAGCGACCCAGAGACCCAGGATCGCTGGGTCTGTGTATCAAGCGACCCAGAGACCCAGGGTTGCTGGGCCTTTGAATCCAGCGACCCAGAGATCCAGGGTCGCTGGGTCTTTGAATCCAGCGACACAGAGACCGGGGTCCCTGGGTCGGTGAATCGAGAGACCCAGAGACACAGGGTCGCTGAGTCTTTGAATCCTGCGACCCAGAGACCCAGGGAGCTGGTTCTTTGATCCAGCGACCCAGAGACCCAGGGCGCTGGGTCTTTTAATCCAGCGACCCAAACACCCAGGGTCGCTGGGTCGGGGCGAGTTATGCTGCGAGTTATACTGCGAGTTATACTGCGAGTTATACTGCGAGTTATACTGCGAGTTATACTGCGAGTTATACTGCGATTTATAATGCGAATAAACTGCGAGTTATACTGCGAGTTATACTGCGAGTTATACTGCGAGTTATACTGCGAGTTATACTGCGAGTTATACTGCGATTTATAATGCGAATAAAACTGCGAGTTATACTGCGAGTTATACTGCGAGTTATACTGCGAGTTATACTGCACGTTATACTGTAGTTATACTGCGAGTGATAAAGTGAGTTATACTGCGAGTTATACTGCGAGTTATACTGTAGTTATCCTGCGAGTTATACTGCAAGTTATACTGTAGTTATACTGCGAGTGATGAAGTGAGTTATACTGCGAGTTATACTGCGATTTATACAGTGAGTTATACTGCGAGTTATACTGCGAGTTATACTGCGAGTTATACTTCGAGTTATACTTCGAGTTATAATGCGAGAGACCCAGAGACCCAGGTTCGCTGGGCCTTTGAATCCAGCGACCCAGAGACCCAGGCAGTCGTTGGGTCATTTAATCCAGCGACACAGAGTCGCTGGGTCTATGAATCCATCCTGAAATGATGAAATAAATCAGTCATATTCCACGTGATGAGAGGGGTACAGTTTTGGGAGGTGAAACTAGTAGAGAATTTAGATCCTGAAATGACGAAATAAATCAGTCATATTCCGCGTGATGAGAGGGGTACAGTTTGTGAGGTGAAACTAGTAGAGAATTTAGATCCTGAAATGACGAAATAAATTAGTCATATTCCGCGTGAAGAGAGGGGTACAGTTTTTGGGGTGTGAAACTAGTAGATAATTTACATCCTGAATGACCAAATAAATCAGTCATATTCCGCGTGAAGAGAGGGGTACAGTTTTGGGTGGTGAAACTAGTAGAGAATTTAGATCCTGAAATGATGAAATAAATCAATCATATTTCGCGTGATGAGAGGGGTACTCTTTTGTGTGGTGAAACTAGTAGATAATTTAGATCCTGAAATGACGAAATAAATCAGTCATATTCCGGGTGATGAGAGGGGTACAGTTTTGGGAGGTGAAACTAGTAGATAATTTAGATCCTGAAATGATGAAATAAATCAGTCATATTCCCGGTGATGGTAATGGTAATGGTAATGGTAATGGGATGTTAATGGGATGGTAATGGTAATGGTAATGGTAACGGTAATGGTAATGGGATGGTAATGGATGGTAATGGTAATGACCAAATTCGATAAAAATCATGGACTATAGCCCAGGGGAAAAGGTGAAAACTGCTTAAAATCGATAAAAATCATGGTCTTTTGCCAAATGAAAAGGTGAAAATTGTTCAAAAATCGATAAAAAATCATGGACAAGTGAAAAAGGTGAAAATTGACCGAAAATCGATAAAAATCAGGACTATAGCCCAGTGAAAAAGGTGAAAGTTGTTCAAAATTCGATAAAAATCACGGACTATAGCCCTGTGAAAAAGTTGAAAATTGACGAAAATCGATAAAAATCATGGACTATATATAGCCCACGGAAAAAGGTGAAAATTGTTCAAAAATCGATTAAAAATCAGGGACTATAGCCCAGTGAAAAAGGTGAAAATTGTTCAAAAATCGATAAAAATCACGGACTATAGCCCTGTGAAAAGTTGAAAATTGACCGAAAATCGATAAAAATCATGGACTATATAGCCCAGTGAAAAAGGTGAAAATTGCTGAAAATCGAATAAAAATCACGGACTATAGCCCAGTGAATCAAAGCTCTTATGAGCCAGCTCAGAATGTAATTGATATTAATGACATTCATTGAATGCAGTTGTTGGCCTTTCCCAGTGAAATCCCTTGAATTGGAGGCTTGATAAATGGGGATTCCACTGTATATATTAGGAAACAGCTTAAATCTGACAAAATGGAATTATTTTGAAGCTCCAATGTGTCTATAGGTTCCACTATTGCATACCAAAGCACAATAGCTTTGAAATAATTATTGATTAGTATTATTTTCAATTTCTGGTTTGACTCTGGTATTTATGTATGAATCTATTAATGAAGGGGAGGGGGATGGCTGGGCATATAAGGGGCATTTGACCTCCATTGCTGTTCCCACCCTCTGGAATTTGACTTGCCAATCAATGATTCATAAATACACAACCAAGTAATAATAATAATAAGTATACTTATAGGGATATAATTTAGTCTGCAGTCTGCATTTGTCGCACACCATATAATTTGTCAAAGGTGGGGGAGTTTGATCCGATTTGAAATGCAAGAGCAAGTAGAACAATCAAAATGTTTTCATCCTTGTGCTTCTCAGTTTACATGTAATAGACCATTTTACAGTTCTGTGAAATGTAACCAAGCCTCTGTATGAAAGCGAGGTTAGGGGTGACCATGAGATGATAGAGATCAGAAACTAGTTTACATAAGAACAGAATAATTTACATTTGAAAAGAAGGAAGGTTTGTATCACAACAAAGTCACCTCCAGCCTCATTTCTGTTCAAAGGCCTGGATTCTAAGCACACAACTGTAAAATGGACTATTGGACACTTGCACTTGTGTGCCAAGTAAAAACCAGGCTTTAGATGGGAAGGTGCATGTAGGCGTCTTAGTGCAAAATTAATATTATCTACAATTCATAAGTATGTGTAATAGAGGTAATGAATGTTTTGTGTTTATAGACTGATTTAGATAGGGACTTTATTCATACAATATAACTTAATACAACTGAACTATAGTAGAAAAATCCATCAGAGAAATTTGTAATAATATATGCTATTATAAACACAAGCCTCAGATCAATGAAGCCTGCTTTTCTACACGGAAAATAAACTATGAATAAACTTAAGGTCTACACAATAACAAGCATAAAGGTGCAGCCAAAATATTTAAGCTTATTCAAATACATTACATTTTATTTGTTTTCGGTTCAAAGCCTATCGATCGATGATCGATCGATCGAATTGTACACCTTCGAATGCCAAATTACAAAAGTTTAAATACTTTTTATATTGGAATTGGAATCAAAAGATTAGTTCAGTTAAACAATAAGCTTAATTAATTTTTGTTATAAATCAAACTTAGAAATAACATTTACCGTACTTACCAAAGATCAGTTGAACGCGGCAATGTGCGTAGTTTGCCAAAAATATTTCCTGCTGGAACCGTCCTGTTCCCGGTGTAAATTCGTGAAAGAAACATTTCTCAAACCGAGGAACGAAAGAATTGCAGAATGTATGCGTTTGTTGGCATCGGAACTCCTAAAAGATCTATCTTTTAAATGTGTAAGACGAGAAAATTCAGAGAAATACCGTCCTGAAAAATCGTAAGCAATCCGCCATTTTGTTTTCCTGTGCGATCGGGCTACTACCCCGACCCACCCGACCCCCAATAACTACCAAATATTGCGCCCGCAGTGTTGTTTAGTGTTGTGATTTCCCAGGCATTATGCGCTGGTCAGCGGAATTACCAAGAAAAGTTTACACCTATAAACACCTATAAACTAACAAATTTTCCCCAACCATAACAATCAGCTCATTCTTCGCTAAAAAGGAGAAAATAGACCAAAAATCGATAAAAATCATGGACCATAGCCCAGGAGAAAAGGTGAAAACTGACCAAAAATCGATAAAAATCATGGTCTTTTGACCAGTGAAAAAGGTGAAAATTGTTCAAAAATCGATAAAAATCATGGACTATAGCCCAGGGAGAAAGGTGAAAATTGTTCCAAAATCGATAAAAATCACGGACTATAGCCCAGTGAAAAAGGTGAAAATTGTTCAAAAGTCGATAAAAATCATGGACTATAGCCCAGGGAAAAAGGTGAAAATTGTTCAAAAATCGATAAAAATCATGGTCTTTTGACCAGTGAAAAAGGTGAAAATTGTTCAAAAATCGATTAAAAATCATGGACTATAGCCCTGTGAAAAAGGTGAAAATTGTTCAAAAGTCGATAAAAATCACGGACTATAGCCCAGAGAAAAAGGTGAAAATTGTTCAAAAATCGATAAAAAACACGGACTATAGCCCAGTGAAAATGGTGAAAATTGTTCAAAAGTCGATAAAAATCACGCACTATAGCCCAGGGAAAAAGGTGAAAATTGTTCAAAAATCGATAAAAATCACGGACTATATATAGCCCAGTGAAAATGGTGAAAATTGTTCAAAAGTCGATAAAAATCACGGACTATAACCCTGTGAAAAAGTTGAAAATTGACCTAAAATCGATAAAAATCATGGACTATAGCCCAGTAAAACAGGTGAAAATTGTTAAAAAATCGAATAAAAATCACGGACTATCGCCCAGTGAAAAAGGAGAAAAATGACCAAAAATCGATAAAAATCACGGACTATAGCCCAGTGAAAAAGGTGAAAATTGTTCAAAAATCGATAAAAATCACGGACTATAGCCCAGTGAAAATGATGAAAATTGTTCAAAATCGATAAAAATCACGGACTATAGCCCAGTGAAAAAGGTGAAAATTGTTCAAAATCGATAAAAATCACGGACTATAGCCCAGTGAAAAAGGTGAAAATTGTTCAAAAATCGATAAAAATCACGGACTATAGCCCAGTGAAAAAGGTGAAAATTGTTCAAAAATCGATAAAAATCACGGACTATAGCCCAGTGAAAAGGTAAAAATTGTTCAAAAATCGATAAAAATCACGGACTATAGCCCAGTGAAAAAGGAGAAAATTGTTCAAAAATCGATAAAAATCACGGACTATAGCCCAGGGAAAAGGTAAAAATTGTTCAAAAATCGATAAAAATCACGGACTATAGCCCAGTGAAAATGGTGAAAATTGTTCAAAAGTCGATAAAAATCACGGACTATAGCCCAGGGAAAAAGGTGAAAATTGTTCAAAAATCGATAAAAATCATGGACTATAGCCAGTGAAAAAGGTGAAAATTGACGGAAAATCAATAAAAATCATGGACTACAACCCAGGGAAAAAGGTGAAAATTGTTCAAAAATCGATAAAAATCATGGAATATAGCCCAGTGAAAAAGGTGAAAATTGTTCAAAAATCGATAAAAATCACGGACTATAGCCCAGTGAAAAAGGAGAAAATAGACAAAAATCGATAAAAATCATGGACTATAGCCCAGTGAAAAAGGTGAAAATTGTTCAAAAATCGATAAAAATCATGGACTATAGCCCAGGGAAAAAGGTGAAAATTGTTCAAAAATCGATAAAAATCATGGACTATAGCCCAGTGAAAAAGGTGAAAATTGTTCAAAAATCGATAAAAATCACGGACTATAGCCCAGGGAAAAAGGTGAAAATTGTTCAAAAATCGATAAAAATCACGGACTATAGCCCAGTGAAAAAGGTGAAAATTGTTCAAAAATCGATAAAAATCACGGACTATAGCCCAGTGAAAAAGGTGAAAATTGTTCAAAAATCGATAAAAATCATGGACTATAGCCCAGTGAAAAAGGTGAAAATTGTTCAAAAATCGATAAAAATCATGGACTATAGCCCAGTGAAAAAGGTGAAAATTGTTCAAAAATCGATAAAAATCATGGACTATAGCCCAGTGAAAAAGGTGAAAATGTTCAAAAATCGATAAAAATCATGGACTATAGCCCAGTGAAAAAGGTGAAAATTGTTCAAAAATCGATAAAAATCACGGACTATAGCCCTGTGAAAAAGGTGAAAATTGTTCAAAAATCGATAAAAATCATGGACTATAGCCCAGTGAAAAAGGTGAAAATTGTTCAAAAATCGATAAAAATCACGGACTATAGCCCAGTGAAAAAGGTGAAAATTGTTCAAAAATCGATAAAAATCACGGACTATAGCCCAGTGAAAAAGGTGAAAATTGTTCAAAAATCGATAAAAATCACGGACTATAGCCCAGGGAAAAAGGTGAAAATTGTTCAAAAATCGATAAAAATCACGGACTATAGCCCAGTGAAAAAGGTGAAAATTGTTCAAAAATCGATAAAAATCACGGACTATAGCCCAGTGAAAAAGGTGAAAATTGTTCAAAAATCGATAAAAATCATGGACTATAGCCCAGGGAAAAAGGTGAAAATTGTTCAAAAATCGATAAAAATCACGGACTATAGCCCAGTGAAAAAGGTGAAAATGTTCAAAAATCGATAAAAATCACGGACTATAGCCCAGGGAAAAAGGTGAAAATTGTTCAAAAATCGATAAAAATCACGGACTATAGCCCAGTGAAAAAGGTGAAAATTGTTCAAAAATCGATAAAAATCACGGACTATAGCCCAGTGAAAAAGGTGAAAAATTCAAAAATCGATAAAAATCATGGACTATAGCCCAGTGAAAAAGGTGAAAATTGTTCAAAAATCGATAAAAATCACGGACTATAGCCCAGTGAAAAAGGTGAAAATTGTTCAAAAATCGATAAAAATCATGGACTATAGCCCAGGGAAAAAGGTGAAAATTGTTCAAAAATCGATAAAAATCACGGACTATAGCCCAGTGAAAATGGTGAAAATTGTTCAAAAATCGATAAAAATCACGGACTATAGCCCAGTGAAAAGGTGAAAATTGTTCAAAAATCGATAAAAATCATGGACTATAGCCCAGGGAAAAAGGTGAAAATTGTTCAAAAATCGATAAAAATCACGGACTATATAGCCCAGTGAAAATGGTGAAAATTGTTCAAAAATCGATAAAAATCACGGACTATAGCCCAGTGAAAAAGTTGAAAATTGACCAAAATCGATAAAAATCATGGACTATAGCCCAGTGAAAAAGGTGAAAATTGTTCAAAAATCGATAAAAATCACGGACTATAGCCCAGTGAAAAAGGTGAAAATTGTTCAAAAATCGATAAAAATCACGGACTATAGCCCAGTGAAAAAGGTGAAAATTGTTCAAAAATCGATAAAAATCACGGACTATAGCCCAGTGAAAAAGGTGAAAATTGTTCAAAAATCGATAAAAATCACGGACTATAGCCCAGGAAAAGGTGAAAATTGTTCAAAAATCGATAAAAATCACGGACTATAGCCCAGTGAAAAAGGTGAAAATTGTTCAAAAATCGATAAAAATCACGGACTATAGCCCAGTGAAAAAGGTGAAAATTGTTCAAAAATCGATAAAAATCACGGACTATAGCCCAGTGAAAAAGGTGAAAATTGTTCAAAAATCGATAAAAATCACGGACTATAGCCCAGTGAAAAGGTGAAAATTGTTCAAAAATCGATAAAAATCACGGACTATAGCCCAGTGAAAAAGGTGAAAATTGTTCAAAAATCGATAAAAATCACGGACTATAGCCCAGTGAAAAAGGTGAAAATTGTTCAAAAATCGATAAAAATCACGGACTATAGCCCAGTGAAAAGGTGAAAATTGTTCAAAAATCGATAAAAATCACGGACTATAGCCCAGTGAAAAAGGTGAAAATTGTTCAAAAATCGATAAAAATCACGGACTATAGCCCAGGGAAAAGGTGAAAATTGTTCAAAAATCGATAAAAATCACGGACTATAGCCCAGTGAAAAAGGTGAAAATTGTTCAAAAATCGATAAAAATCACGGACTATAGCCCAGTGAAAAAGGTGAAAATTGTTCAAAAATCGATAAAAATCACGGACTATAGCCCAGGGAAAAAGGTGAAAATTGTTCAAAAATCGATAAAAATCACGGACTATAGCCCAGTGAAAAAGGTGAAAATTGTTCAAAAATCGATAAAAATCACGGACTATAGCCCAGTGAAAAAGGTGAAAATTGTTCAAAAATCGATAAAAATCATGGACTATAGCCCAGGGAAAAAGGTGAAAATTGTTCAAAAATCGATAAAAATCACGGACTATAGCCCAGTGAAAAAGGTGAAAATTGTTCAAAAATCGATAAAAATCATGGACTATAGCCCAGTGAAAAAGGTGAAAATTGTTCAAAAATCGATAAAAATCACGGACTATAGCCCAGTGAAAAAGGTGAAAATTGTTCAAAATCGATAAAAATCACGGACTATAGCCCAGTGAAAAGGTGAAAATTGTTCAAAAATCGATAAAAATCACGGACTATAGCCCAGTGAAAAAGGTGAAAATTGTTCAAAATCGATAAAAATCATGGACTATAGCCCAGTGAAAAAGGTGAAAATTGTTCAAAAATCGATAAAAATCATGGACTATAGCCCAGTGAAAAAGGTGAAAATTGTTCAAAAATCGATAAAAATCACGGACTATAGCCCAGTGAAAAAGGTGAAAATTGTTCAAAAATCGATAAAAATCATGGACTATAGCCCAGTGAAAAAGGTGAAAATTGTTCAAAAATCGATAAAAATCACGGACTATAGCCCAGTGAAAAAGGTGAAAATTGTTCAAAAATCGATAAAAATCACGGACTATAGCCCAGTGAAAAAGGTGAAAATTGTTCAAAAATCGATAAAAATCACGGACTATAGCCCAGTGAAAAAGGTGAAAATTGTTCAAAAATCGATAAAAATCATGGACTATAGCCCAGTGAAAAGGTGAAAATTGTTCAAAAATCGATAAAAATCACGGACTATAGCCCAGTGAAAAAGGTGAAAATTGTTCAAAAATCGATAAAAATCATGGACTATAGCCCAGGGAAAAGGTGAAAATTGTTCAAAAATCGATAAAAATCACGGACTATAGCCCAGTGAAAAAGGTGAAAATTGTTCAAAAATCGATAAAAATCACGGACTATAGCCAGGGAAAAGGTGAAAATTGTTCAAAAATCGATAAAAATCATGGACTATAGCCCAGTGAAAAAGGTGAAAATTGTTCAAAAATCGATAAAAATCATGGACTATAGCCCAGTGAAAAGGTGAAAATTGTTCAAAAATCGATAAAAATCATGGACTATAGCCCAGTGAAAAAGGTGAAAATTGTTCAAAAATCGATAAAAATCATGGACTATAGCCCAGTGAAAAAGGTGAAAATTGTTCAAAAATCGATAAAAATCATGGACTATAGCCCAGTGAAAAAGGTGAAAATTGTTCAAAAATCGATAAAAATCATGGACTATAGCCCAGTGAAAAAGGTGAAAATTGTTCAAAAATCGATAAAAATCACGGACTATAGCCCAGTGAAAAAGGTGAAAATTGTTCAAAAATCGATAAAAATCATGGACTATAGCCCAGTGAAAAAGGTGAAAATTGTTCAAAAATCGATAAAAATCACGGACTATAGCCCAGGGGAAAAGGTGAAAATTGTTCAAAAATCGATAAAAATCATGGACTATAGCCCAGTGAAAAAGGTGAAAATTGTTCAAAAATCGATAAAAATCATGGACTATAGCCCAGTGAAAAAGGTGAAAATTGTTCAAAAATCGATAAAAATCATGGACTATAGCCCAGTGAAAAAGGTGAAAATTGTTCAAAAATCGATAAAAATCATGGACTATAGCCCAGTGAAAAAGGTGAAAATTGTTCAAAAATCGATAAAAATCACGGACTATAGCCCAGGGAAAAGGTGAAAATTGTTCAAAAATCGATAAAAATCATGGACTATAGCCCAGTGAAAAAGGTGAAAATTGTTCAAAAATCGATAAAAATCATGGACTATAGCCCAGGGAAAAAGGTGAAAATTGTTCAAAAATCGATAAAAATCACGGACTATAGCCCAGTGAAAAAGGTGAAAATTGTTCAAAAATCGATAAAAATCATGGACTATAGCCCAGTGAAAAAGGTGAAAATTGTTCAAAAATCGATAAAAATCATGGACTATAGCCCAGGGAAAAAGGTGAAAATTGTTCAAAAATCGATAAAAATCACGGACTATAGCCCAGTGAAAAAGGTGAAAATTGTTCAAAAATCGATAAAAATCACGGACTATAGCCCAGTGAAAAAGGTGAAAATTGTTCAAAAATCGATAAAAATCATGGACTATAGCCCAGTGAAAAAGGTGAAAATTGTTCAAAAATCGATAAAAATCACGGACTATAGCCCAGGGAAAAAGGTGAAAATTGTTCAAAAATCGATAAAAATCATGGACTATAGCCCAGTGAAAAAGGTGAAAATTGTTCAAAAATCGATAAAAATCACGGACTATAGCCCAGTGAAAAAGGTGAAAATTGTTCAAAAATCGATAAAAATCATGGACTATAGCCCAGTGAAAAGGTGAAAATTGTTCAAAAATCGATAAAAATCATGGACTATAGCCCAGTGAAAAAGGTGAAAATTGAAAAAATCGATAAAAATCATGGACTATAGCCCAGTGAAAAAGGTGAAAATTGTTCAAAAATCGATAAAAATCATGGACTATAGCCCAGTGAAAAAGGTGAAAATTGTTCAAAAATCGATAAAAATCACGGACTATAGCCCAGTGAAAAAGGTGAAAATTGTTCAAAAATCGATAAAAATCATGGACTATAGCCCAGGGAAAAAGGTGAAAATTGTTCAAAAATCGATAAAAATCACGGACTATAGCCCAGTGAAAAAGGTGAAAATTGTTCAAAAATCGATAAAAATCATGGACTATAGCCCAGTGAAAAAGGTGAAAATTGTTCAAAAATCGATAAAAATCACGGACTATAGCCCAGTGAAAAAGGTGAAAATTGTTCAAAAATCGATAAAAATCATGGACTATAGCCCAGGGAAAAAGGTGAAAATTGTTCAAAAATCGATAAAAATCACGGACTATAGCCCAGTGAAAAAGGTGAAAATTGTTCAAAAATCGATAAAAATCACGGACTATAGCCCAGGAAAAAAGGTGAAAATTGTTCAAAAATCGATAAAAATCATGGACTATAGCCCAGTGAAAAAGGTGAAAATTGTTCAAAAATCGATAAAAATCATGGACTATAGCCCAGGGAAAAAGGTGAAAATTGTTCAAAAATCGATAAAAATCATGGACTATAGCCCAGTGAAAAAGGTGAAAATTGTTCAAAAATCGATAAAAATCATGGACTATAGCCCAGTGAAAAAGGTGAAAATTGTTCAAAAATCGATAAAAATCACGGACTATAGCCCAGTGAAAAAGGTGAAAATTGTTCAAAAATCGATAAAAATCATGGACTATAGCCCAGGGAAAAGGTGAAAATTGTTCAAAAATCGATAAAAATCATGGACTATAGCCCAGTGAAAAAGGTGAAAATTGTTCAAAAATCGATAAAAATCATGGACTATAGCCCAGGGAAAAAGGTGAAAATTGTTCAAAAATCGATAAAAATCATGGACTATAGCCCAGTGAAAAAGGTGAAAATTGTTCAAAAATCGATAAAAATCACGGACTATAGCCCAGTGAAAAAGGTGAAAATTGTTCAAAAATCGATAAAAATCATGGACTATAGCCCAGGGGAAAAGGTGAAAATTGTTCAAAAATCGATAAAAATCATGGACTATAGCCCAGTGAAAAAGGTGAAAATTGTTCAAAAATCGATAAAAATCATGGACTATAGCCCACGGGAAAAGGTGAAAATTGTTCAAAAATCGATAAAAATCACGGACTATAGCCCAGTGAAAAAGGTGAAAATTGACCAAAAATCGATAAAAATCATGGACTATAGCCCACGGGAAAAGGTGAAAATTGTTTAAAAATCGATAAAAATCACGGACTATAGCCCTGTGAAAAAGTTGAAAATTGACAGAAAATCGATAAAAATCATGGACTATAGCCCAGTGAAAAAGGTGAAAATTGTTCAAAAATCGATAAAAATCATGGACTATAGCCCAGGGAAAAAGGTGAAAATTGTTCAAAAATCGATAAAAATCACGGACTATAGCCCAGTGAAATGGTGAAAATTGTTCAAAAGTCGATAAAAATCACGGACTATAGCCCAGGAAAAAGGTGAAAATTGTTCAAAAATCGATAAAAATCATGGACTATAGCCCAGTGAAAAAGGTGAAAATTGACGGAAAATCGATAAAAATCATGGACTATAGCCCAGGGAAAAAGGTGAAAATTGTTCAAAAATCGATAAAAATCAAGGACTATAGCAAGGGGAAAAGGTGAAAATTGTTCAAAAATCGATAAAAATCACGGACTATAGCCCAGTGAAAAAGGTGAAAATTGACCAAAAATCGATAAAAATCATGGACTATAGCCCAGGGGAAAAGGTGAAAATTGTTCAAAAATCGATAAAAATCATGGACTATAGCCCAGTGAAAAAGGTGAAAATTGTTCAAAAATCGATAAAAATCATGGACTATAGCCCAGTGAAAAAGGTGAAAATTGTTCAAAAATCGATAAAAATCACGGACTATAGCCCAGTGAAAAAGGTGAAAATTGTTCAAAAATCGATAAAAATCATGGACTATAGCCCAGTGAAAAAGGTGAAAATTGTTCAAAAATCGATAAAAATCACGGACTATAGCCCAGTGAAAAAGGTGAAAATTGTTCAAAAATCGATAAAAATCACGGACTATAGCCCAGTGAAAAAGGTGAAAATTGTTCAAAAATCGATAAAAATCATGGACTATAGCCCAGTGAAAAAGGTGAAAATTGTTCAAAAATCGATAAAAATCATGGACTATAGCCCAGGGAAAAAGGTGAAAATTGTTCAAAAATCGATAAAAATCACGGACTATAGCCCAGTGAAAAAGGTGAAAATTGTTCAAAAATCGATAAAAATCACGGACTATAGCCCAGGGAAAAAGGTGAAAATTGTTCAAAAATCGATAAAAATCATGGACTATAGCCCAGGGAAAAAGGTGAAAATTGTTCAAAAATCGATAAAAATCACGGACTATAGCCCAGGGAAAAAGGTGAAAATTGTTCAAAAATCGATAAAAATCATGGACTATAGCCCAGTGAAAAAGGTGAAAATTGTTCAAAAATCGATAAAAATCACGGACTATAGCCCAGTGAAAAAGGAAAAAATTGACCAAAAATCGATAAAAATCATGGACTATATCACGGGAAAAGGTGAAAATTGTTCAAAAATCGATAAAAATCACGGACTATAGCCCAGTGAAAAAGGTGAAAATTGACAGAAAATCGATAAAAATCATGGACTATAGCCCAGTGAAAAAGGTGAAAATTGTTCAAAAATCGATAAAAATCATGGACTATAGCCCAGTGAAAAAGGTGAAAATTGTTCAAAAATCGATAAAAATCATGGACTATAGCCCAGTGAAAAAGGTGAAAATTGTTCAAAAATCGATAAAAATCACGGACTATAGCCCAGTGAAAAAGGTGAAAATTGTTCAAAAATCGATAAAAATCACGGACTATAGCCCAGTGAAAAAGGTGAAAATTGTTCAAAAATCGATAAAAATCACGGACTATAGCCCAGTGAAAAGGTGAAAATTGTTCAAAAATCGATAAAAATCACGGACTATAGCCCAGTGAAAATGGTGAAAATTGTTCAAAAATCGATAAAAATCATGGACTATAGCCCAGTGAAAAAGGTGAAAATTGTTCAAAAATCGATAAAAATCATGGACTATAGCCCAGTGAAAAAGGTGAAAATTGTTCAAAAATCGATAAAAATCATGGACTATAGCCCACGGGAAAAGGTGAAAATTGTTCAAAAATCGATAAAAATCACGGACTATAGCCCAGTGAAAAAGGTGAAAATTGTTCAAAAATCGATAAAAATCACGGACTAAATCACGGGAAAAGGTGAAATTGTTCAAAAATCGATAAAAATCACGGACTATAGCCCAGTGAAAAAGGTGAAAATTGACAAAAATCGATAAAAATCATGGACTATAGCCCAGTGAAAAAGGTGAAAATTGTTCAAAAATCGATAAAAATCATGGACTATTGCCCAGTGAAAAAGGTGAAAATTGTTCAAAAATCGATAAAAATCATGGACTATAGCCCAGTGAAAAAGGTGAAAATTGTTCAAAAATCGATAAAAATCACGGACTATAGCCCAGTGAAAATGATGAAAATTGTTCAAAAGTCGATAAAAATCACGGACTATAGCCCAGGGAAAAAGGTGAAAATTGTTCAAAAATCGATAAAAATCACGGACTATAGCCCAGTGAAAAAGGTGAAAATTGTTCAAAAATCGATAAAAATCACGGACTATAGCGCAGTGAAAAAGGTGAAAATTGTTCAAAAATCGATAAAAATCATGGACTATAGCCCAGGGAAAAAGGTGAAAATTGTTCAAAAATCGATAAAAATCACGGACTATAACCCAGTGAAAACTGTGAAAATTGTTCAAAAATCGATAAAAATCATGGACTATATATAGCCCAGTAGTACAGCGGCTTAGCTCAAATTTTGAGAGAAGTGTGCACTTCGACCTAAAAGCATGAAACTTCCCACAGTTAACAAACATACCATAAGGTTTATTTTTAGATGTGGAGCCATCTGTGATTTGACCTATGACGTCACTAAAAGGTCAATGACGTCACACAGAAAGAAATGGCTAGTATTGACCATATATTTCTCACTAAAGTGCGAAAAGAATATATATTTGGTAGTAAAAGCTTGCAATCATCTTAATAAAGACAACTTTACGCCTTGAGCTTATTTTATGGACTTTGACCTTTGACCTTTGACCTTGGTTGACCTTTAAATGTTAAAATTGAATCAGGATTAGCCTGGTTAAAATGCATGCCTAATGCAACAAATGCAGATCGTATAACTGTACTTTGACTGTTTAGTTTGAAGTTTTAGCTGTGTTTTAAGCTGTTTCAAGTGGCTGTTCTAAGCTACCTGTACTATTACCATTCTCCAGAACGCGAGAAGAGCGTGAGAGCAGTGCACGTCAATGCCCCATGAGGGTTTTTTACCATTTTGAAAAAGAGGATCTTCTCTGGGATGCTAAAGCTTTCAGTAGCTGTTCATCCATCTTTTCAGGACATTTTGATGTAATAACCATTTCTTGGCAGTTTTTGACGTTGCCATAGCAACCACATAATTACCAAAATTTTACATTTTCTTTGTTCTAATGATATTTTTTCCACCAACATTGCATTATTAGTGTGTTTTAACATCCCATTATTGCTTTGGAATGATTTTGTTTCAATTTATTGCGTTCTTTTGTGTGGAAATAGTGAAACCCTTGATGGCGGATGTAATGACGTCATTTGGCGTCATATGAAGTCATAACAAGTAACCATCTTTCTTGCAGAGCAAGTTCAGAGCTATCTATAGGGCATAATGCTTTTGATACATCTGTAATAACTAAAACCCAAGGAGGGTTTCCATCAACCCCCAGTCCTTGTACGGTCGTTGGGGTACCAAGGGTTAACACACTTGCACCATCCTGCGCAACCCTTTTTACACCGACAGTCCGACAGTGTATGAACTCATAGTAAGAAACCGAATCCTCTGTAAGGGTTGTCCACAGTGGTGCTATGGTAGTGTTATTCAGTCTAGGATCATCTCCTACAGGTGACATCTGGCATATAGCCGATGGGGTTTGTCATCAATTTACATGATGGGACACAATGACATTTTTTGTGCACCTAAGATGCGTAGAGGATTGCTCTCAACACTGAGCAGCAGTCGACAATATTGAATACAGCCCTAGTTTTGCAAAGAGAATCTATTTAAGTTATTTATTTTACATGGCAAAGTCATTCTGGTCAGGATGATTTGATCAGTGATATAGTTGATGACGAGAAGGGACGATGTGTCAACACTAATACATAATGTAGTATTGATAGATCTGTATCTGCATACGCTGGGAGTTTCATTGGTTAGAAGACAGTGGATGGACATGTCCAAGCAAACGTTGGCTAGCCCTGGTATAGAAGGTATTTTAGCTAAAGTCATCCATGTGACCAAAACCCAGCACGCCCACATCATGTCACACTCGCCTGCGAGGCTCTATGCATTCCTCCAAAAAGCCTAATCATTCTTGTCCCCAGAGGCCACGATCCTTTTGGTCAGCACCAAGAATCAAGACCTCTGGCTGGTTCCAAAACCGGAAGTCCGCGAATCTCAGAGTAACCGTCAAATCTGACAAATCTGATTGGCTGAGAATACAGAAACGAGTACTCTGAGCATGCTCAACAAATAGGGACCGGCCAGAGTCTCGATTCTTGGTGCTGACCAAAAGGATCGTGGCCTCTTGGAATGAAATGAGCCTATGTGGAAAGCCCAGGGTCAGCTGTGACAGCCATGATATCTGCCCCTTAAAGAATGGTGTGCAATGTAAGGCAAGTCGCAGTGACCATTTCAAATACGGTTGAAGACCTTAGTCTTTTATCGAGAAATATTGTGGCTTCTAGAGGTCAGATCTATTCGAGAGGGCAATTTTCAGCTATAAATAGAGTTACTGATAAAGGTCCATGCCCTGGACTGTTTGCTCTTGATCATACCCACTACTCCAGATGGCTCAGGGGGGCCTGGTACTCCGATATATTAATGACGGGGAGATGTAGACCCCAAACAGTCCAATGTCCCAAAACGTAACCCCCAAAAAGTCTGGGCTTTTTTCTCTGAATAAATAATAAGTAGATAAAACATCAAGAAAGTACACAATAGTTGATGTGTCCACCTTTATTCATTGTTTGATATAAAGTCGAGAAAAATAGGCTATGCCTTTTATCAACACTAAAAACGTCCCCGCCAAAATCTTTCTATACCCCCCCAAAACTGCCAGAAAATTTATAGCCCCCCAAAAGTCCCCATATTGCTAATTTGATTTTCAAACCCCCAAAAGGTCTTTGCACCTCCTCGTCACTAATATACCTGCACTCCTGTTGTTGATGCAATATTTTTGGATGCATACTGCTGTAGTTGTTGAGATGTTCAATCCTGGCACGATTGAGACTTTCCAAGATTATGCTGATCTGGTATTTCAACCGTACGTGACATCTCAACTAGAATCATCTGACAGAGTGGGCAGGGTCTAGGATGTCTACATTCCAAACAGTTTGAAGAACACAACTAGAGAAAAGCGAGGGAAGGGTGTGCGGCTGTGTGCAGGCGAGTGCGGCTCCCAACAACAGTGATTCTGAGAGCTGATTCTGTTCAGTTTTTAGTCCCAACAAGTTACAAGTCAACCAACTACAGATAAAGCCATCTACACAACAGGTGGTAGAGATTTTCTTAGTACACTGGTAGAGGTGGATGTTACAAACATGATCCCATGCTAGCAGACACCTATCTCCTTCTGCACATTGCAAACAGAGGATGTAGTACAGTATGTGTGCACATGGTTGAAGCAGAAGTCGTTGTGTTGCCCATTGCTACTTTTGACAAGATTAAGCCCAATGAATTGTGGGTGGCTTTTGGTACCGGCACAAGTTTCAAATATGTTCCTGTCCATCAGCTTGTTGACTCGATTGAGCCCAGATGTGCAGCACTCTACCTGTCATCCATGCCCTGCACCGTCTTGTCATTCAATAGTATAGGTTAAGAAAACTCCCTGGGACACATGACTGAGTTTCCCAGAAGTTACCAATGCATTTGAAGACATCATACAGATGGCCTAGTGATATAGACAATGCCGTTCTGCCACTGCTTGAGTGGTTTAAGGTGCTGCTGTATGAGCGCAGAAGTCAACAGCGCCCGTAAACATCTGTACATGTTTTTCCACTCTTCGTGAAGTCTTAAGAATATATTCACCGACCCAAGCAGTGCTGATACAACATATGCGAGCCTGTTATCAGGCAAACACCCGGAACCAGGTCCTAATTACAGATCCTGATTCTCAGCTAATTTACCTTTAGTTTAAAGCCCTTCTAACTGGGGCTGGAAACAAAGTAGTAAAGGGTAGGCACCACTGTATACAACCCTTACACAGGCTTTGTTTTATTTCTTTGAGTTGACACACTGACTGCAGGTTCAAGAAGGATTGTGCAGGACGATGCAAGTGTGTTAAGTCCTCAAGCCTTAAAAAGGCCTGGGTGCAGGGAAATTATGGTTGATAAGCAATATCTCACGTTAGATTTGTACTACCACGCTGAATTTTTTCCTGATTATAAAACTCGATATTCTTTTTTGGCTCAATTTATCATTTTTTATTTATATATCTTTTTTTGATCACGTACCATGTCACGTAAATATAAATATAATATATATTTATAATATAAATATAAATTTCGTAAATAAGCAACTTGTACTTGTATTCATCAATAAATGAGTGTTTTCGATAGTGTAAAGTTATTTACCTGCCTTTGGAATGATCATCCATGATTTCGATTTAAAGAGTTATAAGTAATTAAAAGGCCTTTTTTTTTTTTGAAGAAATGACCTTTGCCCTATAATTTTTTTTCAGAAACGAGGGACGGTCATTCCAAACGTGAAGGGCTGGAAATATTTGACCTGCATATAAAAAGCCTTTTTGTTTGACGATTTCACTGAACACCGCCGGCAATTCCCCAAATATTGGCTATCTTCTGCCAAATGTCGCGTGGCATGTCACGTGACCTGCCAGAAGCCCTAATACCTCTTTAAAATGTCAAGGACGTTTAAAACCTAACTGTGTGATAAATTTGGTTGCATTGTCATTCTTGTCACCAGAAAAAGTAAAAGTATTTGACCCAGGCATTAATGTGCTTGAGTCAGTATTGACGTGCACTGCTCTCTGCTCATGTTCATGAAGAATGTACCAGTAGCTTGAAACAGCCACGTGAAAACAGCTTAGAACACAGTTAAAACTTCAAACTAAACAGTCAGAGTTATAGTTATACGATCTACATTTGTTACATAAGGCATACATTTTAACCAGGCTAATCCGGATTCAATTTTAACATTTAAAGGTCAACCAAGGTCAAAGGTCAAAGTCCATAAAATAAGCCCAAAGCATTTAAGTTGTCTTATTTTGTACTTTATTAAGATGATTGCAAGCTTTTACTACCAAACAGATATTCTTTTCAGTATTTTAGTAAGAAATATATGGTCAATACTAGCCACTTCTTTCTGTGTGACGTCATTGACCTTTTAGTGACGTCATAGGTCAAATCTCAGATGGCTCCACATCTAAAATAAACCTTATGGTATGTTTATCAACTGTGGAAAGTTTCATGCTTTTAGGCCAAAGTGCACACCTTCTTGATATTAGCCGCTGTACTACAGGGAAAAAGGTGAAAATTGTTCAAAAATCGATAAAAATCATGGACTATAGCCCAGTGAAAAAGGTGAAAATTGTTCAAAAATCGATAAAAATCATGGACTATAGCCCAGGGAAAAAGGTGAAAATTGTTCAAAATCGATAAAAATCATGGACTATAGCCCAGGGAAAAAGGTGAAAATTGTTCAAAAATCGATAAAAATCATGGACTATAGCCCAGTGAAAAAGGTGAAAATTGTTCAAAAATCGATAAAAATCATGGACTATAGCCCAGGGAAAAAGGTGAAAATTGTTCAAAAATCGATAAAAATCATGGACTATAGCCCAGTGAAAAAGGTGAAAATTGACAAAAATCGATAAAAATCATGGACTATAGCCCAGGGAAAAAGGTGAAAATTGTTCAAAAATCGATAAAAATCATGGACTATAGCCCAGGGAAAAAGGTGAAAATTGTTCAAAAATCGATAAAAATCATGGACTATAGCCCAGTGAAAAAGGTGAAAATTGTTCAAAATCGATAAAAATCATGGACTATAGCCCAGGGAAAAAGGTGAAAATTGTTCAAAAATCGATAAAAATCATGGACTATAGCCCAGGGAAAAGGTGAAAATTGTTCAAAAATCGATAAAAATCATGGACTATAGCCCAGGGAAAAAGGTGAAAATTGTTCAAAAATCGATAAAAATCATGGACTATAGCCCAGGGAAAAAGGTGAAAATTGTTCAAAAATCGATAAAAATCATGGACTATAGCCCAGGGAAAAAGGTGAAAATTGTTCAAAAATCGATAAAAATCATGGACTATAGCCCAGGGAAAAAGGTGAAAATTGTTCAAAAATCGATAAAAATCATGGACTATAGCCCAGGGAAAAAGGTGAAAATTGTTCAAAAATCGATAAAAATCATGGACTATAGCCCAGGGAAAAAGGTGAAAATTGACCGAAAATCGATAAAAATCATGGACTATAGCCCAGGGAAAAAGGTGAAAATTGTTCAAAAATCGATAAAAATCATGGACTATAGCCCAGGGAAAAAGGTGAAAATTGTTCAAAAATCGATAAAAATCATGGACTATAGCCCAGGGAAAAAGGTGAAAATTGTTCAAAAATCGATAAAAATCATGGACTATAGCCCAGGGAAAAAGGTGAAAATTGTTCAAAAATCGATAAAAATCATGGACTATAGCCCAGGGAAAAGGTGAAAATTGTTCAAAAATCGATAAAAATCATGGACTATAGCCCAGTGAAAAAGGTGAAAATTGTTCAAAAATCGATAAAAATCATGGACTATAGCCCAGGGAAAAAGGTGAAAATTGTTCAAAAATCGATAAAAATCATGGACTATAGCCCAGGGAAAAAGGTGAAAATTGTTCAAAAATCGATAAAAATCATGGACTATAGCCCAGGGAAAAAGGTGAAAATTGTTCAAAAATCGATAAAAATCATGGACTATAGCCCAGGGAAAAAGGTGAAAATTGTTCAAAAATCGATAAAAATCATGGACTATAGCCCAGGAAAAAGGTGAAAATTGTTCAAAAATCGATAAAAATCATGGACTATAGCCCAGTGAAAAAGGTGAAAATTGACCGAAAATCGATAAAAATCATGGACTATAGCCCAGGGAAAAAGGTGAAAATTGTTCAAAAATCGATAAAAATCATGGACTATAGCCCAGGGAAAAAGGTGAAAATTGTTCAAAAATCGATAAAAATCATGGACTATAGCCCAGGGAAAAAGGTGAAAATTGTTCAAAAATCGATAAAAATCATGGACTATAGCCCAGGGAAAAAGGTGAAAATTGTTCAAAAATCGATAAAAATCATGGACTATAGCCCAGTGAAAAAGGTGAAAATTGTTCAAAAATCGATAAAAATCATGGACTATAGCCCAGGGAAAAAGGTGAAAATTGTTCAAAAATCGATAAAAATCATGGACTATAGCCAGGGAAAAAGGTGAAAATTGTTCAAAATCGATAAAAATCATGGACTATAGCCCAGGGAAAAAGGTGAAAATTGTTCAAAAATCGATAAAAATCATGGACTATAGCCCAGGGAAAAAGGTGAAAATTGACCGAAAATCGATAAAAATCATGGACTATAGCCCAGGGAAAAAGGTGAAAATTGTTCAAAAATCGATAAAAATCATGGACTATAGCCCAGGGAAAAAGGTGAAAATTGTTCAAAAATCGATAAAAATCATGGACTATAGCCCAGGGAAAAGGTGAAAATTGTTCAAAAATCGATAAAAATCATGGACTATAGCCCAGGGAAAAAGGTGAAAATTGTTCAAAAATCGATAAAAATCATGGACTATAGCCCAGGGAAAAAGGTGAAAATTGTTCAAAAATCGATAAAAATCATGGACTATAGCCCAGGGAAAAAGGTGAAAATTGTTCAAAAATCGATAAAAATCATGGACTATAGCCCAGGGAAAAAGGTGAAAATTGTTCAAAAATCGATAAAAATCATGGACTATAGCCCAGGGAAAAAGGTGAAAATTGTTCAAAAATCGATAAAAATCATGGACTATAGCCCAGGGAAAAAGGTGAAAATTGATCAAAAATCGATAAAAATCATGGACTATAGCCCGGGAAAAGGTGAAAATTGTTCAAAAATCGATAAAAATCATGGACTATAGCCCAGGGAAAAAGGTGAAAATTGACCGAAAATCGATAAAAATCATGGACTATAGCCCAGGGAAAAAGGTGAAAATTGTTCAAAAATCGATAAAAATCATGGACTATAGCCCAGGGAAAAAGGTGAAAATTGTTCAAAAATCGATAAAAATCATGGACTATAGCCCAGGGAAAAAGGTGAAAATTGTTCAAAAATCGATAAAAATCATGGACTATAGCCCAGGGAAAAAGGTGAAAATTGTTCAAAAATCGATAAAAATCATGGACTATAGCCCAGGGAAAAAGGTGAAAATTGTTCAAAAATCGATAAAAATCATGGACTATAGCCCAGGGAAAAAGGTGAAAATTGTTCAAAAATCGATAAAAATCATGGACTATAGCCCAGGGAAAAAGGTGAAAATTGTTCAAAAATCGATAAAAATCATGGACTATAGCCCAGGGAAAAAGGTGAAAATTGTTCAAAAATCGATAAAAATCATGGACTATAGCCCAGGGAAAAAGGTGAAAATTGTTCAAAAATCGATAAAAATCATGGACTATAGCCCAGGGAAAAGGTGAAAATTGTTCAAAAATCGATAAAAATCATGGACTATAGCCCAGGGAAAAAGGTGAAAATTGTTCAAAAATCGATAAAAATCATGGACTATAGCCAGGGAAAAAGGTGAAAATTGTTCAAAAATCGATAAAAATCATGGACTATAGCCCAGGGAAAAAGGTGAAAATTGTTCAAAATCGATAAAAATCATGGACTATAGCCCAGGGAAAAAGGTGAAAATTGTTCAAAAATCGATAAAAATCATGGACTATAGCCCAGGGAAAAAGGTGAAAATTGTTCAAAAATCGATAAAAATCATGGACTATAGCCCAGGGAAAAAGGTGAAAATTGTTCAAAAATCGATAAAAATCATGGACTATAGCCCAGGGAAAAAGGTGAAAATTGTTCAAAAATCGATAAAAATCATGGACTATAGCCCAGGGAAAAAGGTGAAAATTGTTCAAAAATCGATAAAAATCATGGACTATAGCCCAGGGAAAAAGGTGAAAATTGTTCAAAAATCGATAAAAATCATGGACTATAGCCCAGGGAAAAAGGTGAAAATTGTTCAAAAATCGATAAAAATCATGGACTATAGCCCAGGGAAAAAGGTGAAAATTGTTCAAAAATCGATAAAAATCATGGACTATAGCCCAGGGAAAAAGGTGAAAATTGTTCAAAAATCGATAAAAATCATGGACTATAGCCCAGGGAAAAAGGTGAAAATTGTTCAAAAATCGATAAAAATCATGGACTATAGCCCAGGGAAAAAGGTGAAAATTGTTCAAAAATCGATAAAAATCATGGACTATAGCCCAGGGAAAAAGGTGAAAATTGTTCAAAAATCGATAAAAATCATGGACTATAGCCCAGGGAAAAGGTGAAAATTGTTCAAAAATCGATAAAAATCATGGACTATAGCCCAGGGAAAAAGGTGAAAATTGTTCAAAAATCGATAAAAATCATGGACTATAGCCCAGGGAAAAGGTGAAAATTGTTCAAAAATCGATAAAAATCATGGACTATAGCCCAGGGAAAAAGGTGAAAATTGTCAAAAATCGATAAAAATCATGGACTATAGCCCAGGGAAAAAGGTGAAAATTGTTCAAAAATCGATAAAAATCATGGACTATAGCCCAGGGAAAAAGGTGAAAATTGTTCAAAAATCGATAAAAATCATGGACTATAGCCCAGGGAAAAAGGTGAAAATTGTTCAAAAATCGATAAAAATCATGGACTATAGCCCAGGAAAAAGGTGAAAATTGTTCAAAAATCGATAAAAATCATGGACTATAGCCCAGGGAAAAAGGTGAAAATTGACGAAAATCGATAAAAATCATGGACTATAGCCCAGGGAAAAAGGTGAAAATTGTTCAAAAATCGATAAAAATCATGGACTATAGCCCAGGGAAAAAGGTGAAAATTGTTCAAAAATCGATAAAAATCATGGACTATAGCCCAGGGAAAAGGTGAAAATTGATCAAAAATCGATAAAAATCATGGACTATAGCCCAGGGAAAAAGGTGAAAATTGTTCAAAAATCGATAAAAATCATGGACTATAGCCCAGGGAAAAAGGTGAAAATTGACCGAAAATCGATAAAAATCATGGACTATAGCCCAGGGAAAAAGGTGAAAATTGTTCAAAAATCGATAAAAATCATGGACTATAGCCCAGGGAAAAAGGTGAAAATTGTTCAAAAATCGATAAAAATCATGGACTATAGCCCAGGGAAAAAGGTGAAAATTGTTCAAAAATCGATAAAAATCATGGACTATAGCCCAGGGAAAAAGGTGAAAATTGTTCAAAAATCGATAAAAATCATGGACTATAGCCCAGGGAAAAAGGTGAAAATTGTTCAAAAATCGATAAAAATCATGGACTATAGCCCAGGGAAAAAGGTGAAAATTGTTCAAAAATCGATAAAAATCATGGACTATAGCCCAGGGAAAAAGGTGAAAATTGTTCAAAAATCGATAAAAATCATGGACTATAGCCCAGGGAAAAAGGTGAAAATTGTTCAAAAATCGATAAAAATCATGGACTATAGCCCAGGGAAAAAGGTGAAAATTGTTCAAAAATCGATAAAAATCATGGACTATAGCCCAGGGAAAAAGGTGAAAATTGTTCAAAAATCGATAAAAATCATGGACTATAGCCCAGGGAAAAAGGTGAAAATTGTTCAAAAATCGATAAAAATCATGGACTATAGCCCAGGGAAAAAGGTGAAAATTGTTCAAAAATCGATAAAAATCATGGACTATAGCCCAGGGAAAAAGGTGAAAATTGACCAAAAATCGATAAAAATCATGGACTATAGCCCAGGGAAAAGGTGAAAATTGTTCAAAAATCGATAAAAATCATGGACTATAGCCCAGGGAAAAAGGTGAAAATTGTTCAAAAATCGATAAAAATCATGGACTATAGCCCAGGGAAAAAGGTGAAAATTGTTCAAAAATCGATAAAAATCATGGACTATAGCCCAGGGAAAAAGGTGAAAATTGATCAAAAATCGATAAAAATCATGGACTATAGCCCAGGGAAAAAGGTGAAAATTGTTCAAAAATCGATAAAAATCATGGACTATAGCCCAGGGAAAAGGTGAAAATTGTTCAAAATCGATAAAAATCATGGACTATAGCCCAGGGAAAAAGGTGAAAATTGTTCAAAAATCGATAAAAATCATGGACTATAGCCCAGGGAAAAGGTGAAAATTGTTCAAAAATCGATAAAAATCATGGACTATAGCCCAGGGAAAAAGGTGAAAATTGAAAAATCGATAAAAATCATGGACTATAGCCCAGGGAAAAAGGTGAAAATTGTTCAAAAATCGATAAAAATCATGGACTATAGCCCAGGGAAAAAGGTGAAAATTGTTCAAAAATCGATAAAAATCATGGACTATAGCCCAGGGAAAAAGGTGAAAATTGTTCAAAAATCGATAAAAATCATGGACTATAGCCCAGGGAAAAGGTGAAAATTGTTCAAAAATCGATAAAAATCATGGACTATAGCCCAGGGAAAAAGGTGAAAATTGACCGAAAATCGATAAAAATCATGGACTATAGCCCAGGGAAAAAGGTGAAAATTGTTCAAAAATCGATAAAAATCATGGACTATAGCCCAGGGAAAAAGGTGAAAATTGTTCAAAAATCGATAAAAATCATGGACTATAGCCCAGGGAAAAAGGTGAAAATTGTTCAAAAATCGATAAAAATCATGGACTATAGCCCAGGGAAAAAGGTGAAAATTGTTCAAAAATCGATAAAAATCATGGACTATAGCCCAGGGAAAAAGGTGAAAATTGTTCAAAAATCGATAAAAATCATGGACTATAGCCCAGGGAAAAAGGTGAAAATTGTTCAAAAATCGATAAAAATCATGGACTATAGCCCAGGGAAAAAGGTGAAAATTGTTCAAAAATCGATAAAAATCATGGACTATAGCCCAGGGAAAAAGGTGAAAATTGTTCAAAAATCGATAAAAATCATGGACTATAGCCCAGGGAAAAAGGTGAAAATTGTTCAAAAATCGATAAAAATCATGGACTATAGCCCAGGGAAAAAGGTGAAAATTGTTCAAAAATCGATAAAAATCATGGACTATAGCCCAGGGAAAAAGGTGAAAATTGTTCAAAAATCGATAAAAATCATGGACTATAGCCCAGGGAAAAAGGTGAAAATTGTTCAAAAATCGATAAAAATCATGGACTATAGCCCAGGGAAAAGGTGAAAATTGTTCAAAAATCGATAAAAATCATGGACTATAGCCCAGGGAAAAAGGTGAAAATTGTTCAAAAATCGATAAAAATCATGGACTATAGCCCAGGGAAAAAGGTGAAAATTGTTCAAAAATCGATAAAAATCATGGACTATAGCCCAGGGAAAAGGTGAAAATTGATCAAAAATCGATAAAAATCATGGACTATAGCCCAGGGAAAAAGGTGAAAATTGTTCAAAAATCGATAAAAATCATGGACTATAGCCCAGGGAAAAAGGTGAAAATTGTTCAAAATCGATAAAAATCATGGACTATAGCCCAGGGAAAAAGGTGAAAATTGTTCAAAAATCGATAAAAATCATGGACTATAGCCCAGGAAAAAGGTGAAAATTGTTCAAAAATCGATAAAAATCATGGACTATAGCCCAGGGAAAAAGGTGAAAATTGTTCAAAAATCGATAAAAATCATGGACTATAGCCCAGGGAAAAAGGTGAAAATTGTTCAAAAATCGATAAAAATCATGGACTATAGCCCAGGGAAAAAGGTGAAAATTGTTCAAAAATCGATAAAAATCATGGACTATAGCCCAGGGAAAAAGGTGAAAATTGACCAAAAATCGATAAAAATCATGGACTATAGCCCGGGAAAAGGTGAAAATTGTTCAAAAATCGATAAAAATCATGGACTATAGCCCAGGGAAAAAGGTGAAAATTGACCGAAAATCGATAAAAATCATGGACTATAGCCCAGGGAAAAAGGTGAAAATTGGCAAAAATCGATAAAAATCATGGACTATAGCCCAGGGAAAAAGGTGAAAATTGTTCAAAAATCGATAAAAATCATGGACTATAGCCCAGGGAAAAAGGTGAAAATTGTTCAAAAATCGATAAAAATCATGGACTATAGCCCAGGGAAAAAGGTGAAAATTGTTCAAAAATCGATAAAAATCATGGACTATAGCCCAGGGAAAAAGGTGAAAATTGTTCAAAAATCGATAAAAATCATGGACTATAGCCCAGGGAAAAAGGTGAAAATTGTTCAAAAATCGATAAAAATCATGGACTATAGCCCAGGGAAAAAGGTGAAAATTGTTCAAAAATCGATAAAAATCATGGACTATAGCCCAGGGAAAAAGGTGAAAATTGTTCAAAAATCGATAAAAATCATGGACTATAGCCCAGGGAAAAAGGTGAAAATTGTTCAAAAATCGATAAAAATCATGGACTATAGCCCAGGGAAAAAGGTGAAAATTGTTCAAAAATCGATAAAAATCATGGACTATAGCCCAGGGAAAAAGGTGAAAATTGTTCAAAAATCGATAAAAATCATGGACTATAGCCCAGGGAAAAAGGTGAAAATTGTTCAAAAATCGATAAAAATCATGGACTATAGCCCAGGGAAAAAGGTGAAAATTGTTCAAAAATCGATAAAAATCATGGACTATAGCCCAGGGAAAAGGTGAAAATTGTTCAAAAATCGATAAAAATCATGGACTATAGCCCAGGGAAAAAGGTGAAAATTGTTCAAAAATCGATAAAAATCATGGACTATAGCCCAGGGAAAAAGGTGAAAATTGTTCAAAAATCGATAAAAATCATGGACTATAGCCCAGGGAAAAGGTGAAAATTGTTCAAAATCGATAAAAATCATGGACTATAGCCCAGGGAAAAAGGTGAAAATTGTTCAAAAATCGATAAAAATCATGGACTATAGCCCAGGGAAAAAGGTGAAAATTGTTCAAAAATCGATAAAAATCATGGACTATAGCCCAGGGAAAAAGGTGAAAATTGTTCAAAAATCGATAAAAATCATGGACTATAGCCCAGGGAAAAAGGTGAAAATTGTTCAAAAATCGATAAAAATCATGGACTATAGCCCAGGGAAAAAGGTGAAAATTGTTCAAAAATCGATAAAAATCATGGACTATAGCCCAGGGAAAAAGGTGAAAATTGTTCAAAAATCGATAAAAATCATGGACTATAGCCCAGGGAAAAAGGTGAAAATTGTTCAAAAATCGATAAAAATCATGGACTATAGCCCAGGGAAAAAGGTGAAAATTGTTCAAAAATCGATAAAAATCATGGACTATAGCCCAGGGAAAAAGGTGAAAATTGTTCAAAAATCGATAAAAATCATGGACTATAGCCCAGGGAAAAAGGTGAAAATTGTTCAAAAATCGATAAAAATCATGGACTATAGCCCAGGGAAAAAGGTGAAAATTGTTCAAAAATCGATAAAAATCATGGACTATAGCCCAGGGAAAAAGGTGAAAATTGTTCAAAAATCGATAAAAATCATGGACTATAGCCCAGGGAAAAAGGTGAAAATTGTTCAAAAATCGATAAAAATCATGGACTATAGCCCAGGGAAAAGGTGAAAATTGTTCAAAAATCGATAAAAATCATGGACTATAGCCCAGGGAAAAAGGTGAAAATTGTTCAAAAATCGATAAAAATCATGGACTATAGCCCAGGGAAAAAGGTGAAAATTGTTCAAAAATCGATAAAAATCATGGACTATAGCCCAGGGAAAAAGGTGAAAATTGTTCAAAAATCGATAAAAATCATGGACTATAGCCCAGGGAAAAAGGTGAAAATTGTTCAAAAATCGATAAAAATCATGGACTATAGCCCAGGGAAAAAGGTGAAAATTGTTCAAAAATCGATAAAAATCATGGACTATAGCCCAGGGAAAAGGTGAAAATTGTTCAAAAATCGATAAAAATCATGGACTATAGCCCAGGGAAAAAGGTGAAAATTGTTCAAAAATCGATAAAAATCATGGACTATAGCCCAGGGAAAAAGGTGAAAATTGTTCAAAAATCGATAAAAATCATGGACTATAGCCCAGGGAAAAAGGTGAAAATTGTTCAAAAATCGATAAAAATCATGGACTATAGCCCAGGGAAAAAGGTGAAAATTGTTCAAAAATCGATAAAAATCATGGACTATAGCCCAGGGAAAAGGTGAAAATTGTTCAAAAATCGATAAAAATCATGGACTATAGCCCAGGGAAAAGGTGAAAATTGTTCAAAAATCGATAAAAATCATGGACTATAGCCCAGGGAAAAAGGTGAAAATTGTTCAAAAATCGATAAAAATCATGGACTATAGCCCAGGGAAAAAGGTGAAAATTGTTCAAAAATCGATAAAAATCATGGACTATAGCCCAGGGAAAAAGGTGAAAATTGTTCAAAAATCGATAAAAATCATGGACTATAGCCCAGGGAAAAAGGTGAAAATTGTTCAAAAATCGATAAAAATCATGGACTATAGCCCAGGGAAAAAGGTGAAAATTGTTCAAAAATCGATAAAAATCATGGACTATAGCCCAGGGAAAAAGGTGAAAATTGTTCAAAAATCGATAAAAATCATGGACTATAGCCCAGGGAAAAAGGTGAAAATTGTTCAAAATCGATAAAAATCATGGACTATAGCCCAGGGAAAAAGGTGAAAATTGTTCAAAAATCGATAAAAATCATGGACTATAGCCAGGGAAAAAGGTGAAAATTGACCAAAAATCGATAAAAATCATGGACTATAGCCCAGGGAAAAAGGTGAAAATTGTTCAAAAATCGATAAAAATCATGGACTATAGCCCAGGGAAAAAGGTGAAAATTGTTCAAAAATCGATAAAAATCATGGACTATAGCCCAGGGAAAAAGGTGAAAATTGTTCAAAAATCGATAAAAATCATGGACTATAGCCCAGGGAAAAAGGTGAAAATTGTTCAAAAATCGATAAAAATCATGGACTATAGCCCAGGGAAAAAGGTGAAAATTGTTCAAAAATCGATAAAAATCATGGACTATAGCCCAGGGAAAAAGGTGAAAATTGTTCAAAAATCGATAAAAATCATGGACTATAGCCCAGGGAAAAAGGTGAAAATTGTTCAAAAATCGATAAAAATCATGGACTATAGCCCAGGGAAAAAGGTGAAAATTGTTCAAAAATCGATAAAAATCATGGACTATAGCCCAGGGAAAAAGGTGAAAATTGTTCAAAAATCGATAAAAATCATGGACTATAGCCCAGGGAAAAGGTGAAAATTGACCAAAAATCGATAAAAATCATGGACTATAGCCAGGAAAAGGTGAAAATTGTTCAAAAATCGATAAAAATCATGGACTATAGCCCAGGGAAAAGGTGAAAATTGACCGAAAATCGATAAAAATCATGGACTATAGCCCAGGGAAAAAGGTGAAAATTGTTCAAAAATCGATAAAAATCATGGACTATAGCCCAGGGAAAAAGGTGAAAATTGTTCAAAAATCGATAAAAATCATGGACTATAGCCCAGGGAAAAAGGTGAAAATTGTTCAAAAATCGATAAAAATCATGGACTATAGCCCAGGGAAAAGGTGAAAATTGTTCAAAAATCGATAAAAATCATGGACTATAGCCCAGGGAAAAAGGTGAAAATTGTTCAAAAATCGATAAAAATCATGGACTATAGCCCAGGGAAAAAGGTGAAAATTGTTCAAAAATCGATAAAAATCATGGACTATAGCCCAGGGAAAAAGGTGAAAATTGTTCAAAAATCGATAAAAATCATGGACTATAGCCCAGGGAAAAAGGTGAAAATTGTTCAAAAATCGATAAAAATCATGGACTATAGCCCAGGGAAAAAGGTGAAAATTGACCAAAAATCGATAAAAATCATGGACTATAGCCCAGGGAAAAGGTGAAAATTGTTCAAAAATCGATAAAAATCATGGACTATAGCCCAGGGAAAAAGGTGAAAATTGTTCAAAAATCGATAAAAATCATGGACTATAGCCCAGGGAAAAAGGTGAAAATTGTTCAAAAATCGATAAAAATCATGGACTATAGCCCAGGGAAAAAGGTGAAAATTGTTCAAAAATCGATAAAAATCATGGACTATAGCCCAGGGAAAAAGGTGAAAATTGTTCAAAAATCGATAAAAATCATGGACTATAGCCCAGGGAAAAAGGTGAAAATTGTTCAAAAATCGATAAAAATCATGGACTATAGCCCAGGGAAAAAGGTGAAAATTGTTCAAAAATCGATAAAAATCATGGACTATAGCCCAGGGAAAAAGGTGAAAATTGTTCAAAAATCGATAAAAATCATGGACTATAGCCCAGGGAAAAAGGTGAAAATTGTTCAAAAATCGATAAAAATCATGGACTATAGCCCAGGGAAAAAGGTGAAAATTGACCGAAAATCGATAAAAATCATGGACTATAGCCCAGGGAAAAAGGTGAAAATTGTTCAAAAATCGATAAAAATCATGGACTATAGCCCAGGGAAAAAGGTGAAAATTGTTCAAAAATCGATAAAAATCATGGACTATAGCCCAGGGAAAAAGGTGAAAATTGTTCAAAAATCGATAAAAATCATGGACTATAGCCCAGGGAAAAAGGTGAAAATTGTTCAAAAATCGATAAAAATCATGGACTATAGCCCAGGGAAAAGGTGAAAATTGTTCAAAAATCGATAAAAATCATGGACTATAGCCCAGGGAAAAAGGTGAAAATTGTTCAAAATCGATAAAAATCATGGACTATAGCCCAGGGAAAAAGGTGAAAATTGTTCAAAAATCGATAAAAATCATGGACTATAGCCCAGGGAAAAGGTGAAAATTGTTCAAAAATCGATAAAAATCATGGACTATAGCCCAGGGAAAAAGGTGAAAATTGTTCAAAAATCGATAAAAATCATGGACTATAGCCCAGGGAAAAGGTGAAAATTGTTCAAAAATCGATAAAAATCATGGACTATAGCCCAGGGAAAAAGGTGAAAATTGACAAAAATCGATAAAAATCATGGACTATAGCCCAGGGAAAAAGGTGAAAATTGTTCAAAAATCGATAAAAATCATGGACTATAGCCCAGGGAAAAAGGTGAAAATTGTTCAAAAATCGATAAAAATCATGGACTATAGCCCAGGGAAAAAGGTGAAAATTGTTCAAAAATCGATAAAAATCATGGACTATAGCCCAGGGAAAAGGTGAAAATTGTTCAAAAATCGATAAAAATCATGGACTATAGCCCAGGGAAAAAGGTGAAAATTGTTCAAAAATCGATAAAAATCATGGACTATAGCCCAGGGAAAAAGGTGAAAATTGTTCAAAATCGATAAAAATCATGGACTATAGCCCAGGGAAAAAGGTGAAAATTGTTCAAAAATCGATAAAAATCATGGACTATAGCCCAGGGAAAAGGTGAAAATTGTTCAAAAATCGATAAAAATCATGGACTATAGCCCAGGGAAAAAGGTGAAAATTGTTCAAAAATCGATAAAAATCATGGACTATAGCCCAGGGAAAAAGGTGAAAATTGTTCAAAAATCGATAAAAATCATGGACTATAGCCCAGGGAAAAAGGTGAAAATTGTTCAAAAATCGATAAAAATCATGGACTATAGCCCAGGGAAAAGGTGAAAATTGACAAAAATCGATAAAAATCATGGACTATAGCCCAGGGAAAAAGGTGAAAATTGTTCAAAAATCGATAAAAATCATGGACTATAGCCCAGGGAAAAAGGTGAAAATTGTTCAAAAATCGATAAAAATCATGGACTATAGCCCAGGGAAAAGGTGAAAATTGTTCAAAAATCGATAAAAATCATGGACTATAGCCCAGGGAAAAAGGTGAAAATTGTTCAAAAATCGATAAAAATCATGGACTATAGCCCAGGGAAAAAGGTGAAAATTGTTCAAAAATCGATAAAAATCATGGACTATAGCCCAGGGAAAAAGGTGAAAATTGACCAAAAATCGATAAAAATCATGGACTATAGCCCAGGGAAAAAGGTGAAAATTGTTCAAAAATCGATAAAAATCATGGACTATAGCCCAGGGAAAAAGGTGAAAATTGTTCAAAAATCGATAAAAATCATGGACTATATAGCCCAGGGAAAAGGTGAAAATTGTTCAAAAATCGATAAAAATCATGGACTATAGCCCAGGGAAAAAGGTGAAAATTGTTCAAAAATCGATAAAAATCATGGACTATAGCCCAGGGAAAAAGGTGAAAATTGTTCAAAAATCGATAAAAATCATGGACTATAGCCCAGGGAAAAGGTGAAAATTGTTCAAAAATCGATAAAAATCATGGACTATAGCCCAGGGAAAAAGGTGAAAATTGTTCAAAAATCGATAAAAATCATGGACTATAGCCCAGGGAAAAAGGTGAAAATTGATCAAAAATCGATAAAAATCATGGACTATAGCCCAGGGAAAAAGGTGAAAATTTCAAAATCGATAAAAATCATGGACTATAGCCAGGGAAAAAGGTGAAAATTGTTCAAAAATCGATAAAAATCATGGACTATAGCCCAGGGAAAAAGGTGAAAATTGTTCAAAAATCGATAAAAATCATGGACTATAGCCCAGGGAAAAGGTGAAAATTGTTCAAAAATCGATAAAAATCATGGACTATAGCCCAGGGAAAAAGGTGAAAATTGTTCAAAATCGATAAAAATCATGGACTATAGCCCAGGGAAAAAGGTGAAAATTGTTCAAAAATCGATAAAAATCATGGACTATAGCCCAGGGAAAAAGGTGAAAATTGTTCAAAAATCGATAAAAATCATGGACTATAGCCCAGGAAAAAGGTGAAAATTGTTCAAAAATCGATAAAAATCATGGACTATAGCCCAGGGAAAAAGGTGAAAATTGTTCAAAAATCGATAAAAATCATGGACTATAGCCCAGGGAAAAAGGTGAAAATTGTTCAAAAATCGATAAAAATCATGGACTATAGCCCAGGGAAAAGGTGAAAATTGTTCAAAAATCGATAAAAATCATGGACTATAGCCCAGGGAAAAAGGTGAAAATTGTTCAAAAATCGATAAAAATCATGGACTATAGCCCAGGGAAAAGGTGAAAATTGTTCAAAAATCGATAAAAATCATGGACTATAGCCCAGGGAAAAAGGTGAAAATTGACCGAAAATCGATAAAAATCATGGACTATAGCCCAGGGAAAAAGGTGAAAATTGTTCAAAAATCGATAAAAATCATGGACTATAGCCCAGGGAAAAAGGTGAAAATTGTTCGAAAATCGATAAAAATCA
>MU827867.1:0-81433 GCA_029204205.1 Desmophyllum pertusum | reverse complement strand
AGCAACCAGTAAAATGAAGTGTTTATAGATGAATATTGATCTCCGCTGGACCAAGTGTTGCTGACTGTACATCCTTATACTACAAATAATTTCGAGCGTAAGTAGCGCGCACACATGCATTCAAAACATGACGACAACAGAGTCGGAGTCAGACGACAGAGTCAGACACGAGCTTATATTATGTAGATGCCTGCGTGAGCTTAATCGGTAGCTACACTGGTTTAGTTGAAGGTCACTCACACAGACTTGAGTTCCTTTACACCTTTAAAAATGCTTTCTGGCAGCTCCTGAATTTTGTTCTCAGACAGATACCTAATAATGATTAAAACAATAAAAAAAATATCAAAGGAATAGAAACCAACTTTACCTCTAATATTTGCCATTAATGTTTTACTTATATGTAACCTCTAGAAGAGTTCATTGAATCCATTCACTGTATATAGTCTATCTTGTTAGTTAACAAAGCACGCGTGGGTTGAAGTGGGAGAATATCGTCCCGAGCTTCGACCGTATGAACATCTTTCTGGCCGAAATTTTGTCGGAACAGTCGTTATAGAGAAAGCTTGCCATTGAGATCACTAGTTGGGACAAACTATAATTGTTACATGAAATTTGACAGGAACTGTCGCCAAGCTGTCAAATAAGTAACTGTTCTCTCTTTCATTCACTCATTTTTTGTCGCGTTGGACTTACATTCTACATATGGGAATCTTTCTTCTCGCTGGGAAAATCATGTTAAACTAGTTTATCTTTATGGAAGTGAGGGCATAACGCCGTGTAACTGGCATCTAAATGATTACAACTTCATTATTGAAAGGCGAAACATACATTGCGACTTCGAGAGAGGAAATGAAGAATACACATTACTGAATAAGGGTGCGTCAGAACAGTTTATCGAATGCTACTTGAGGGTTTGAGCTCGACAACAGTAAACATAAGACATAAAACACGGTATGTTAGAAAGAGGACGACGCTGTGTTTGCAACGGAGAAACGACAATAGCCTGCGTAGCAGGCGCCGAGGTAAAACAACAATGGTTCATGACTGGTAGCTGTTGTCTCACTTCTTCCACCAATGGTACCGTACATCTACAATAGGATACGGCTAACAAGGAGTGGCTTTACTGGTTTACAACTTTTGTGTAATCAAGTTCACCTGTAATGTTATACAATTGAATTAGCTAGTGGAACGAAAGATAAGTTTCACAACTTGGCATTAATCAATTCCCCAGAGCGCCTCACGTATAATTCATAAGTGGCTTAACTTACAAATCAAACAAAGCCACCATGCCTTGAAACTGATCAGGATGAAGCTTCGTGATCTTGTTATAGTCAAGTTTCCTGCGGCATTAGGAAAAGTATAGATCGATAATTTAATTAATTACGATAAATTAAACTAATACAACACTAAAATAGGAAAATACATAATGATACAACTACATTGCTTTACCGTAGTTAATCTAGCTTATGATTTAGTTAAACAAAGAAAACTGGCGGCAAGGAATTTTTGTTTTGTTTTTTAGACAGAGGCGTAAGAGACAATTTAGGACTCACTAAAGGAGGTTAAGAAAGTCGATAAATTTTCTAATTTGGGGACCTTATCTTGTGTTCGGAAAATCCAAATGAAAAACTTTGCGATTAATAAATACACATGTCGTTATCTTTAATACCTATTTTCTTTAGGAAATTATTTGTTGCCAGTCGTCTATGTAATAGTTTGAATTGAAACGTAATTAGTTTAGTTATTTTAGTACATTTGAAAGGCAGTCGGTAAACTGACTTCCAGTCAACAATTCGTGACTTGGGAGTTCGCAATCAACAGACCATTTTTCTTGACTTCGGGAGGGCCGTTGTTGCTTGATATGAACTAGCTTCTCATAAACTAATCTATTAGCCTTTTCAGTCTTTAAGAAACTTTCAGGGAAATTTTCGAAGTTGGTGTTTCTATTCAGGAGACGATCTTTGTTAATTTCTTTTCGATATTTTAGTGCAGATATAAGGCCTTGGGATGCAAGAAAATTTGTTTTGATTTCAAAACGTTCTTCAAATTCATGTAAATACATGAAGGTATTCAGGTATTTCGTTAAATGCGCGACTTTTTATATGCCTCTAGCGTACCATGATTTGTAAAAAACGGGTCTACTGTCGATTATTATCAGTGAATTATGCCAAAGGCTCAGTGAAAGGTAATAGTCGATAGAATTCACGTTCGAATCATTCTGACCAAATTTGCAAGATTTCGGCCGTGAAGGGATCTGAGATGCTTATATATTTTGACAAGTTGTCTTTTTTAATGTTGCCTCTAAAAATTGCAGGGCCACCGAAGTGTTGCAAATCAGAGTCAAAGAAATATTTCCATTTGCCATGATTTTCTGGGTCAAGGTACTTTTTAACCCAGGTACATTTAAGTGCTTTGTTAAAATATTTTAAATCATTCATCCTCAATCCACCGCATAATACTGTAATACCTAGGTCTATAATGATAAAATTGTAATGTAGGGAATGCGATGTAAATAATGATGATGATGATGATAATATATATGCAGTGTAAAAATGCAATGTCAGTAATGTAATGTCAGTAGTTAAGTTATATTATTATAGTGTAAGCGTAGTCATGTAAGTTATGTCTTTGATTGCCGCAATAAATGTGTTTTAAAAAAGGTAAAGTATAGATATAGAGGATATTACACGGCGGCGCGAAGATATGAATTTTATTTTCGAGTGGTAAAAACAATATTTTACGAATGAGCGCAGCGAATGAGTAAAATATTGTTTTTAACACGAGAAAATAAAATTCATATCTTCAAGCCACCGTGTAATTTTCTTTTTATTATATAGACAAACAACAAAAGCACAAACTTTATGGCGAACTCTTGCAGCTCGGTGGCTGGACTTTCCGAATTTCTCTCCTTTCGTCTTCACTTGCAAGGAACTCCTTCAATAATTAAGCCTTCTTCTTCTTCGTGTTAACATTTTCCTACTCCTCAGTGAAAGATTTCATGTCGGCTTCAGTGAATTTCACGAATCTATCGATCGCCATTTTAAAACCGGAGTTTGGCAGCTTTGCACAAAAAGCCATGCAAAAGCGGGAAATGACGTCATCGATATCCTCACTAGTGAGGATATGGAAAATACGCCACTCGAGTCCCGGATGTAGTTTCGTATGAATTTTACGAGTGGTCTATTTTCCAGTAAAACACTCGTGTCTATATAATAAATATTTTTATTTCGCAAAATTGTTTACTTCGTTGTGTAATTAGTTATGGTATTTAATTAACTGCACGGAATGTTTATGAAGAGCGCAATTTCTTTCCCGCTGCTACTCATTTTGTGAAAGCATGGAATGTTAGAGTGTTGGACTCCGGATCGAACCGTCCGGATTCAAGCACTGGCCGGGATCAATGTGTTGTGTTCCTGGGTACGACCTGATTATTTTAAGTTAACTTTAAATCTTACTTACAGCATTTTTATGGCTGTCGTGTTGGCGAAGATCTCTCGTGGCAAACTTTCAAGTCGATTATTTGACAAATCCCTACGAAAAGTAATTACAATAATATCATTAAGACTAACTCATAACTAGAGACACCAAAAGTGTTTATTACAAGAAATTACTACAACCTCGTTTTTATTTCTTTCCCGCACCCAAATTCGGATTCAACCAATCAGAAGCTATATCTACTGACCAGATTTCCTATACGATATCAATTAAGTCACTGACGTAATATGCCCCATACCATGACAGCAAATGTACCAAAACGTATAACACACTCGCAGAGGTCGCGAAACAAAAGGTTTAATGACCAGTAAAATAGCTCCAGTGCAGCTCTGCACGTGAAACATCAACGCGGAATGACCAAATTATTGGCGTAGTTGTGACTAGGAAAAACAAGTTGTCCACAACAAAACTGACGCGTTTGTTATCGACAACTAAATTAGTTGTACTTTTGAAAAGGAAAAATGTTTTGTTGTCGATAACTAATATGTTTTTTTAAATGTTGTTATCGATAACCCGCTTCCCGCACTGGCTTTTTTGTTATCGACAACTTTTTATGATCGAAAACTAAATAGTTATCGATAACAAGGTAAGTGGAAGCCCTATTTAGATACAGAAATAGAAAGCAAAAATAAAAACGTAACCAAAACAGGAAATTTATGATTATGATTTCAAGATCTCTGAAATTGCAAATATTTGTAAATTGAAAGTTCTAACTGGGAACATTGTAATAATTGTCTTTCCAGTGAAGAGACATCTAGAGGCACTGATAATAAACACACAACAAATATAGACAAGCTGAGAGTGCAAAACAAATGTTATTATAATTTGGTTTTGCCACATATGTTATTTTTGTTAATTAAATACGGAGTCCTAGTACTTACAACAACGTGAGTTTAACAAGGTTACTAAAAAGTCCTTTTGGCAAACGCTTCAACTCGTTATCAGCCAAATACCTGAAAACAATAATATAATTGAAGTGCAGCTAATAATGGTAAAGAATATAATGACATTTAGCAATATGGTATTTTAGAAACCGCAGGATGTCACAGACAATCAAAACAGAATCAATTTTGATTGAGGGCACAAACAGGAACAATCTTATCTGCAAACTTCTGTCAGTCTAATAAATAGCACTAATCTACTCTGGCTACTCTGGTTTCGTCTTTCGTCTTTTTTCGTCTTCTAAATCAGGCGGAAACGAGTCGTGAAGCGGCAAGAGAAGGAAACCTGTTGTGTTTCGCGGGTTCAAGTCTCAATTTAAAGCAATAAATTTCCCTCAGGTTCATAGCAAAAAATAGAAATAAAGGCATTTCACTTCGAACACCTTACTCACAGTTCCTCCAGGTTGGTCAGATTCTGAAAGACGGTGGGTGGTAATCGATCGATCTTGTTTTCCCTGTAGCCATCTATGTTTAACCAAAATAATATTATATGATATTAAAGAAGACACATATGCACTTATCAAGGAAGAATTACATTTAAAACAAACAAGCATTTGCCACAAGTCATCGTGAAATACCTTATAGTTCCAAAAGTAAATGCCCTTGTTACTTCCAGGCAGCTAAAAACTTGAACCGTATATGGGTTGATCCGGCACAGCGGCCAAAATGAGTGCGCGTGGGCCAACCCGCTCGCGTCATTTCCATAGAAACATCCTGGCGTCAAAATGGCGGCAATTTAAAATTCCTGGCATTTGTTTTCATTTCGCGGATAAGACCGTCACTAGACAGAAAAATTTTTCACCTTGAAGACAATTCTGATAGACACTCTTATTTCACATATCTTTTTTTAGCAAACTAATTATCTTTGCAACAATAGTGAATTTTTCGCTCAAAGTCGAGCGCTCGTAAGTGAACTGCATGAAATGTGTGAGATATGTTTTCGTCGTAGCGGGACTCGTCGCGGCAAAACAGCCGAGCATACACACTCATTTTGCCGCTGTGCCGGTTGATCCAACTTAATACAGTTGCGACAGATGGATGGTGAAAAGTATTTAAAGCACTGAACTTGACCTTTTGCTGCCATTAAGTAGCTACGTCACATCCTGAACCATGCAACATTGTTCCTTTTTGGTTTATTATTACCTCTTTGGTGTTTTTTCTACCTTACTAAGCTATTATTTTGAGGCTGTCTTCAATTTGAAGGTAATTGTGCCCTTCGCAAAAAAAAAGAGACTTAAATTATCGTGACATATCTCATTTAAGTTTGGTACACACGAGAGGACTTGTCCCCGGGACTAGTCCAGAAACTAGTCCCTATGATAAGTCCCTTTGTGTGAACTAAGTTGCAGGGACCAAAAATCAGTCGCTGCGAGTCCTATGAACTCAAACTGGTTTGAATTAAATTGCCTGACTAGTTATTTCACTGAATACTGAGCAGTACTACCAAAAACGTCGGCGATATACATTGATGTGTACTTTCCGAAAATTCGCTTTCGAGTGTAGTGTTAATTAGTTAAAACTACATAGACGGAACTCTTATAGTTTCAGTGTTACATGACGTTTTTAGAAAGTAACAATAAAATCTACATTTGTAGAAACAAAAAATATGTCTAACCAAACCGCAAATAGTGTTTTAAAGTGCTATGAAAACCTTGCTCTAGCGCTATTACTTTTGGGGCATTGAATCAGTATAAATATATTTTCATTGAAGTATACCCAAATATTTGTTGTCCTCGTTATTGCCCTCATTTTTAAAGATGTACAAATATATTATTGCGCTCCTCTCGTTCGTTCGTTCGTTGATTCGTCGATTCGTCGATTCGTTGACTGAAGAAAGTTTTATACGGGGAGGCTCCGCCCCGAGGTCCAAACCCTTACCCTTTTATATACCATTTTTGACTAAAAAGGTAACCCTTTAATATACCTTCAATAGAAAATGGTACCCCTTTCATATACCTACAGTTGAAACACTGCATCCCTTTTACGACTTTTACTAAACTTTTCGCTTGAATAGCCCCTTAAGTATTGGATGAATCAGCCGTTAGGTGCGTCTGTACGAGATATTTTGAAAAGCCCTTTTAAACACCTAAATGACAGTTTTCCCTACCCTTTTTAACTCGTGAATGCGCGCATGCGCGGAACAAGTTATAGCATTGGTGGACAATGTCACTCGGTCAATGGGCTGTAAACTTTAATCGCTAATTAATCAATTAAATTAATGTATGCATTAATTCCCTCTTTTTGTTTTCCTTTTTTTTTTTTTTTAAACGACGGGTTGTGGGATTCGAACCCTCGAAGTCCTGCTTTGGAACTCAGAACCTTACCACTGCGCCACGCCAGCACTTGCTGATTTGAAGGTGTATACGAAACATATAAATACATATGGGGGGGGGGGGGGGGGGGTTATGCCATTGTTACTACGCTGACCGAAATTGCGACTACTGTAGGCTCAAACTTTGCTAATCTGGCTCGTTTTACGGCTTTTTGGGCTGGATAACACTGATAAAACAGGCTATAGGAACTTTTTTTTGTAGCGAATGAATGCCTTAGTTTTCGGGTCAACCGGACGATAGATACAGTGACGTTTTATCTCTGGACAAGCTGGATCTATCTGTGCGCGGGAGCTGTCTATGGCCTTCGCGAATCAAGACGTTTGTGTTCCCTGACAAAAATATTCAAGACCATCTTAGCGAGAATTCATGTGGCACACCACAAGCTAAGTATTTCTAGCTCATTCGATCTTTAAACAAAACGAACACAGTACCCTATTGGTTTCTTGTTAGAAGACGGTGTTTCTCTGCTTTCTATGATCAAAATCATCATCCATCCTGTGGGCGCCAAGTGTCGCATAGGGCATATTTAATTACGATCAAAATACACCTTCAGTAAAGTTCGAAATGGAAAGAAGTAACAGTCAAGAATACTCGATCGCCAAATAAGAGGACGGAAACCGAACCTCGTACTTCAATGGAGTTTTCAGGACTTTAATACGAGAACGGTGCCGTTCGGTAAGTGATATTTTTTAATGTTGTTTTTTCTTGATTGATCCCAATTCAAACAACGTTTGTACTCGGACGTATGAAGCTGTACGATTTCGCTCGATGAAAAATTATAGCAGATGAAGCCTCCGCTAAAATTATTTGCGAAATAACTTTTTATTTCTGCTTCTAAAAGGAAATGTAGCATTTTATATTTGAATTATTTGTTGTTTGTTGTTGTTGTTAATTCAATATTCTCTGAGGAGAATTAAACATATCATCGTGTTTTGTTTCATGAATAAAGTACCATTTTATCTGGATCAATGTGTATTTTCTTTATACTAGTTATAGTTACCGCAAAAGTGCCAACGACATAGAGGAGCGAATAATTGATAGAAAGCTTTAAAATATATATATGATCATGAAACATACACGTTAAAATCTGACCGGCATTACATTGTAAATATTAAAGACAACACGAAAGTCACAGTTTATTTGATGACAAGATAACAAAATTAATACCCCATCCTAAAGTTGCTTAGAATCGAAGATGTGTCTTGGTTTGATGAAATTGTCTGGTTGCATGAATGGTTGAAATAATTTTAAAATTATTCTCGGAACGAGGAAGCGTTGCGTGACGGGGGACAAAACAAATAAGATTAACCTTTCACTTTCATAGTATCTCAATATGTTTTTTAATAGGAGAGCAAAACCATTTTTGATAATTTAAATGTAGCTAATTTTAGTCCAACGATTGCAACTTCATAAATAACTGAAGTATTTTTCTTTCCAAGAGTTTCGTGTATGACAGAATGAATGTTTACATATAAAATTAATTTTATATTGTGCGTGCGTGCGAAGCACAGACTACACAAACAAGATCAGAACGTTTTGAAATGATTGAAATATTTTATTTCACGAACAGCAACCAGTCCGAACATATTGGCCGAATATTTAAACGAAGCCCAAAAAGTTAGGTAATGAGGTATAAATCAACTTATAAGACCTTATAAGCAGGTCACTCTAGTCGCTAAATGATTTTTTAGTCTGTGTTTATATACAACCTTCTAAACAGGGCTTACTGTACGCTTTTCGTTGAGTTTCTCTCCCGACCAACACTGATTTGGACGTGAGTACGAAATACACCGGCCTGTGTGAATAAAATAAGCCGCGCGGAATCTTATCGTTCTGTTCGAGAAATAAATCGTTTCCTCGAAATCCCTATTCGAGTCAGACTCAAACTCGAAACCCGCCGATTCTCGAAAACATCGAGGACGAGGCTGTCAACTTACATTTACCCGGTACTACTGCATATTTCTATGTTAATTAATTGCTTTACTTTTCCATTCACGAGTTGGCACATAGTGCCTTTGATCTATACTTCAAATCGTGAAATCCCTACCCTTTCATATACCTCGAGCATAAAAAAAGGACCCCTTTCGGGCGGAGCCTCCCGTATAGTCCATTATAGGGAGTACCACCACCCCCCCCCCCCCGGGATTATTCGTCGATTCGTTGATTCGTTGATTCGTTGATTCGTTGATTCGTTGATTCGTTGATTCGTTGATTCGTTGATTCGTTGATTCGTTGATTCGTTGATTCGTTGATTCGTTGATTCGTTGATTCGTTGATTCGTTGATTCGTTGATTCGTTGATTCGTTGATTCGTTGATTCGTTTGATTCGTTGATTCGTTGATTCGTTGATTCGTTGATTCGTTGATCGTTGATTCGTTGATTCGTTGATTCGTTGATTCGTTGATTCGTTGATTCGTTGATTCGTTGATTCGTTGATTCATTCAGCTTACCGGTTTATATTACTAAGTAGTTAATATTTAGGTCAATTTTCAAACTTTCTTGTCTCTGATATCCAAGCAAGTCAACTATAAAAGAAAACACAGTCCACTGCAGTGTTTGTTTATAAACTAAGCCTTTTAGGTTTTGGACACTACATACTACTTCTCATATTTTTCTTTAGATGTTTCTTCCAAGCTTGCAAAATTGAAGTAATAGTAATGGAAAAAATGCTTATCACAGCTAATTTTGTACATGAAATGTGGAACTGCCATAGCCTAAGATCAGGCTCCTAAAGAAAATCTGCGAGCGAAGCGAGCCGAGTCGCTTCCTGGGGCGGGAACGAAGACGACGGAGCCTGAAGACATTCCTTCGTATCTGGTTAGATCAATGATTTTGATTTACTAAAAATCTGCATCAATGCATGAAAAAAAAAATTCGATCACTTCCGTCATCAGTAACCAGGTAACTAGATAAAAATGTCTAGCGTGGACGGTTTCAGTTCTTGGGAAAAATATCCAAAAGGGAAACAAAATCGGTCTACCGTTCACCACCATTCCTCGATTTTTTAGCGGGATCATTTGCGGTCCACTCTGGGGATCATTTGCGGTCCCGGTTATCATTTGCGGAGCTGTATTCCCGGGAAATGTGCATATATTGTGCATATATCTCTTGTTATTAAAAACTGAACCATTGGATAATGCATTTCTAGAGTTTTGATTGGCTTAGAGGCCATGGGATATGAGCCATTATACCATGAAACGCATCGGCGAGAAAGAGAGCAGAATTTTTTTCTCTCTCCAAGGAACAATGGCCGCCGGAGAAAATTGTTTCACGGCAGAATTGACTGAAGACGAAGTAACAAAACTGCTAGAAAATGTAGCAAAGTTTGGAACGAAATATTTAATGGGAAATGCTTGTAATTGTACAACAAATGCAACTGAACGAGCACTGTTTATAAAAGATCGAAGCCTGAAACAATTTACGGGAAAGTCCGGAAACCAATACAAATCTGCACAAATTCGTTCAAAATGAATGAATTACACTACAAAATATTTAAGCTTAACCTATTCAGTATTGTTACCTTGTATTTCGAAGAGGCTTGTTAATTCCAGCTGGACTAAGCTTTTAAAATCAGCACAATAAATATCCATCAGAGACGAAGCATTGAAAACAATATCACAGTTCGTCAAGCATTGGTAATGGTACAATCGAAGCCTTCGAAGCCACTTCACAGTGGAATTATCTTGGAAGGTCACTCTTTTTCTCTCCATCCATGTAGATATTGACTCTTTCCTTTGCTCTTTACTTCAGTGAATTTGATTTCAACTGACTCAGTAATGTTTCGCTCGTCTCAACACAATTCTGCAGACGTGCACGATTTGCTCGCCGTATAAACAACCCGTTCAGCTGTCCATCAGTTCAACTTGTAAAATGAAAAATGTTCAGCTCCACATTTGCACAATTTTCCAGAATATACGAAACTTTAGAAGAAACAGCGAATATTAGTCCGAAGAAAATTCTGTCTTGCAGCTCTATTTTCATTCAGCTTGTTTACCGAACAGACCGAAGATAGCGCCGGTCGCCAGACGTTTGCCGCCGTTTTCATACAAATCATGCTTCATTTAATCGACCTGAAAAATCTCTCAGTCGATTTATAGTCTTGTTTCAAAAGTAATACCGAAGTTTTCACCTAAAGTTACTAAAGTTTTTAATAAAACAATTATTCCATTCGCCCTTGTTGGATACGAGATGATTATAGCCAACTCGCGCTACGCGCTCGTTGGCTATCTATCATCTCGTATCCAACGCGGGCTCATGGAATAATTGTTAATTATAATCCATCAAATTTTTTCGCGCGCGCGATTGGTCTAAACACGTCACGTGACGCAGCCAAAACTGGGGAATATCCGGGTGATATTCCCCAAGTGATATTCCCCAGTTTTGAAAATTTGCGTTTCACGTTCGCAGGTTCAGTTTTCGTCTCAAATAAATTGCTAAATTAAATAAAACTGATTGTTTTGAACAGACTAGAAATATTTTTGAACGCCAACAGAATTATTTTGATGTTTAATAAGATTAAGATCTTCCACGGCAAACAGAGCGGCCTTGTGAAAAAATATTTGAAGGATAATAACTACAATAGCCTCCATTTGGCTTCAAAAATATGCTCGGATATTTGTCCTTGGGACATTATCTGTTCCTCGAAGCTCACAGTTTTCCTCGAGCTTCGCTCTCGGAAAACTGTTCGCTTCTCGGAACAGATAATGTCCGCGGACAAATATCCCAGCATATTTCCTCGCCAAATAGAGGCTATTGTTTATTTGTAACCACCGCGCTTCCTATTTCAGGCCGCAGTATTGAAATTGATGAGCTAATATTTATCTATCTGGTTTGCAGATAATATAGTATTTTTCCATGCACATATATGCATAGGAAATGACATATGCTTAGCTTGTTCGATGCGGTATTGCAAGACGGCAGTCCGGGAGAAGAAAATTGCTCCGACTATGTGTTACGGGTATGTAATTTTCTATCATTATTTTTTGTGAAAATGGTACCACATTTGCAACTATAAATTTAACTGAAAGATTGAGTATAAGATATTTCGTATACCGGAGAGAAAGAGTATAATTCCGGGAAATACATTATCGATTCAGACGGCGCGAGGCTCTGCGCACGTGAAAATACCTATTGGTCCTATTGACACTCTGGCACCGATACAAGATGTTTGCACGATAATAGTTGAATGAAGGAATTGTAAAGTGGTACGTAAATCAGTGTGCTGCTTCCAAATGAACTGCCCTGACTCGAAAAGCGAAAAGAAACGCGCCGGGGAAGTTTGACATCCACACGCGTCGGGTTAGACTTGCCACAAGTCGACTTCTTTAAGCGACGAAGTCGCGAAAGCGAGCGACGAAGTCGCGAGACGAGCGGCGAACGCCGCGAGAAGTCGACTTGTTCCGCCTGCATGAGTTCGAATTTAATTTGCATATTTCTTGCCGCGAAAGTGGCGCGACGTCATTGTTCACGGCCGCCCGCTCCCTGTATTTGAATACAAAAACAAACAGCTTTCAAATGCTGGATCGCGGACACCGATGAATTTAATAACTCCAACAAAAAATGTTACTCGTCTGTCTCCGAATTCAAAAGGATCAGCGTGTATCTTGTGTGTGGAAAGTATTTCTGATCCAAATAATCGGCGAAACTGTTCTCGAGTTCCAACAAATCTCAAGCGTGTGAATAATTTGGAGATTCTCGTTGATTTAAATCGTGGGTGCGAACATCACACAACGATCAAAGGAGGAAACAGAAACGTCGAACTATAAAAGCTCGGTCAAATCACAAATTGATGCAAGAAATGTAACCTTCGCGTCAAGCATACTATACAGCATCTCTGCTAAACACATTTTGTAGTCTTGTAGAAGCTACAATAGTATCTGGAACAGGACACATGATATCCGGTATTTCAAACGACATACCTTGCATAAAACAGCTTTTATAATAATCAAACAGCTGCCGGGCCCGGCTTTACAGTAAATGCAAGAAATCAACTTCATACACGGAATATTTCAGAGCCTAAAAATTTGCTAGAATTAACATAGTCAAAGGTTCAAATCTACTTGAAAATCCTCCTCATAATAAAACATAAGCTTATATCGCCCGTAAGAAACACGGTATCAATCAAATATCTCGTTAGAACAAAAATATAAAAGGTTTCAAATATTTCACACTGGTAGAGATTGTGCGGCCTGTCACCCGTTGCTATATATTTCCTACTACGACTCCTTTTTCGCGAAGGCTCGACACTTGATCCTTCATCAACGAAACTAAAGGAGAAATTACAAGGCAGACTGTTTCAACCACATGCGACACTTGCGCTTCGCCATGTTTACAGAAATCCAGAACGAACGGCGCGATGTGGAATGTAAGACTCTTTCCTGAACCAGTCGGCGCAACCATCAACACATCTCGTCCATTTTAAATGTAAGCTTCCACTACTTTTCGTTGGTTGTCTTTGATATTTTCAAACCCAAAGCTCATTAGCTGCTCGAACATCCACGTCGAGCGAACAAAGGATCATGTTTCCAGGAATGCGACGTAGCCCAATTTAGCTCTCTCTGATTGGATAGCTGTGTTTGCCACACCTCCGACACACACCCGACCAAAAGCTGGTCGGTAAAAAATGGCGCGCAGCAGGCTGGAAAAGTCCGTTTTCCGACTGACTGACAAAATCACCAAAACGCGAAAAACGGACTTTGAGAAAGTCTAGCGTCGGGTTTACAATATATCTGCATTCAATCTGTTTCGTGACAGTTCTGTCGAAACCCGAGCGCTTGTTTTGAACATTTCACGTCACTGATTGATATCTTACTTGCGCTTTTAGCGATAATTTGAAATTGTTGCCAATTGGCGTTTAGAAAACTTCACAAGCTTCACATATCTAGTTTTGAATTGACTATGAATACATATGCGAAATAAAAGTTGTTTGTTTGAATTGCAGGTAGAGTAACTTTGCGATCGAAATTCAAAATTCGCGCTTAAACGCTCCTAAGCCAATTTGAACTGCTAGATTTAATTTGATTAAAGAAATTAGCACCATAACAATAACTGGCGCTATTGCCGCGGCTATTCGATGAAATCCTTCCGAATATTTGCCGTTATATAATTGTAATATATATATATATATATTTTTTTTTTTACATTTCCGGACAATTTAGAAATCCAATATGAAGGATCCAAGATGGCGGATTCTTTAAATGTATGACGTCATTATGGCGTGATGTGACGTCATAATCGACACGGGACTGTCACTAAAATAAACATGTTTGGATGCTTTGCTTTACACGCCATATAAGTTTAATTCAGTTCTTAGCGTCAATACTTTTCGAGATAAGGTGGGGTGGAAGCACTTTCTGCCAACGAAAGACAAAAAGCCCAGGCAGAATAGGGTTATGGGAGGAGACTTTATCTAAAGATAGGTCAGCATGTGACATAACGTAAATATTATTTACTTACAGTTCTCTTAACAGGGTCAAGCTATGAAACATACTTTTGTTCAATCGTTTGAGGTTGTTGTCATTCAAGCGCCTGTATCATTCACAAATATATCAATAATATGCAGGAGCATATCACCCCGGAACCTCTATCTGTGCTGATTAATGACAACAGCAATTTAGTTACACCTTGGGATATTTTTAGAATCGTTCTCCCGCGAAAAGATTTCCATGTACGTCGGCGGACAATAGTCATAATTCGTAGTAACGACATTCCGCCGTTCTATGCGTTCCACTCGTACATTCCTGGTTTTATTTTCAATCTGAAACATGAATGACAACCTCGTCTTCGTGTTCGCAACGGGTGATTTTCGCGGCAAAAAGTAATTCTAAAAATAGCTCAAGGTGTAACTACGCCGTGTCATAGGTCCAATAAGGGAGATGAAGGCTCCAAGATTATATGCTCCAGTAATATGATATTAATGCACTGTGAATTTCTTTTGATTCTTATATTTTCTTTATAATATAATTTTAAATTAAGTTTCAATAATAAATCGCGCTATAAACCAGTCTGCACCAATGATCGATGGATTCAATTTTCACGCGATGTTGTTTCTGATCGTTATTAGCTTTTTGATTGGTAATTGTATTGGTCAAGATTCAGGCGCACGACCAAAAAGCTAACGATTATTTTAGCCAAGTTATGCAGCTAAACACATCTCATTGGTCAGGAGAAACTGAATCACTGGGAAAAAATATTTCCCAGTTCACTTCAGTGTTTTACAATGTTATGTCCTTGACGAGCTAAAATCCTTGTTCTAGACCCCTAACGACATACCTGGATCTCAGTACTCGTCTGTGATTGGCCTTTACATAAAGATATTGTTCAATTCGCTATGATTTGGTTCTGATTGGCTAAGGGAATTTCCTACGAGCTAGGACCGGAAACTAGCGGAAAGCGAGTCTAAAAATAGTATAAAAAATAAATCACTGAAGATAATGGAGTGAAGCTTTCTGGAGAAACTTTGCATGCATATATTGAATGAAGAAAGGGCACGTTTTGAATTATTCAACTTCAATATATGTTTTAGATACAGTTGTTTTCATCAAGCTAAAAATATTAGTAGAAAATTTGATCACAATTTCAATGACCTTCCCTTCCCCTTGTCCCTCTGTTTCCCCAGTATACACACACAGCAACTGAGCGGGGTCAGTAGCTTCACTTTATTTAACAATGGGTTCATGCTTTAGCGTGCGTATATCGAGTTATGATACACTTGGGAAGTTTGGAGAGCACGAAAGAAGTGCGAGGGTTGCTCTAGGCGATAGCCGAGAGCAACTCTAGCTTCTTGAGTGCTCTCCAAACTTCCAAAGTGCATCATTCATAACTCGATATACGCACAGCTAAAAGCATGAGCCAATTGTTTTATAACATTTTATCGCAATTCAAACATTTTTTGGACAAATAAAATAAAATAAAAATATAGATCACTGATACGCGAAATAATTTTGGCTTCGAAGAAAGTCAGCCTTTTTTCGCCGGTCAATTGCTTATGAAAAGAAACGCAATCCACAATTATGTATCTGTGAAGTTTTCTAAAGCACCAAACAGCAATAAAATGGGAAAATAATCCGATTTTGAAGCGAAATGTAAGCTTGAGCTTATTCAAAAACATCTTACGTGATTTTACAACTTAGGTTCAGAATAAACGGTAAACAAACTCTTTACGACAAAAAATGATTTTAATGTGCTCCAAATTATTTTAATGAACTCACCTTACATTAACGTTTACTTTGAGCAAGTTGTATCGTCGAATAAAGCACCCATTACAGACGAGATGAAATATTGCCGACGATTCATCCAATAAATTTTTTGAATTTTGATGCGTACGTGAGGAACCCAACTCAGTGCCAAGTCTTCAGAACCAATCACCGGCGCGATACTCTGTCGAAGTGACAGGTCAAGTTTGCTCGCGCCATCAGCGCGCATCATTGGATTATGATGCACGCGCGCGCTACGTATAGGAAATCGTATGAACGCGAGTGCAATTCGTGATTTATGGGCACGAGTGATGTATTGAAAGTTCTCAAAGGCGAGTGCAATTTGAGAACTTTCAAAACATCACGAGTGACCATAAATCACTAATTGCACGAGCAGTTCATACGATTTTTGGTTTATAATATCCTCAACAAAATTTTGCTGCGGCCATCACGCTACTCTGCACACGAAACGCTTCACTAGTTTCCAAAGTGCTCACATGTTTTATTTGAACGCGCAGGCAAACCAAGCGTGAACTTTTTGAAAGAATTACAGTACTATAGTTTAGAAAACAATTAACCATTAACTTGAAAGCTTATTTCAAACGCCATTAAGCGGCAAAAACGTCTCTTCTTGACCGGTACCGTTTTATCGCAATTCCGTATTGCACTCTATAACCTATTTATGCATTCGTCATTGACCAATCAGAAGCTGCATATTTTGTTGAGTATATTATAATTAATTTTACCATACGGATTTGCTAGCAATTTTATAATCAGTATTAACTGGCTACTAGAGAGATATAAACGTGTGTGTATACATGTATTAAAGTAAACAAATAAAATAAATTAATCATTCAAACTTACAGCCAGTTTAGATGTTTATTGTTGCTAAACATCTCTCGAGGAAGATATTGCAATTGGATGTCGGACAAGTACCTATAATTAAATATCACTTTGATTAATGATAATCTTATTTTTTACTATGATACGACGTTCAAATCGGCTCTATTAAAGTAATTGAAAATGAACGCAACTGCACGGTAAATCAAACATTGGATTAACGTCATGTCTTATGAACTACTATTCGTAGATAACTGAAGCTACCTTTTGTGGTATTTATAATTTTAATAGTTTTATGTACTACCATTTCAGTTGACAAATAGTGTATTTTCAGATAAACGTGGACAATCCGCAAAGGTGTTATAATCTTCTTGAAACGTGTAGACGTCCTAGATAATTTTTAAAGCTGCAAACGTTTTTTTTGTTTTCTCTTGCAAACATAACCCACTTAATTTTAAAATCCAAGTAGACTAATGGCCATTTCAAAATGCTCCATACCGATGTCGTTCTTACTACATGAACATACATGTACGTAGATTGATTTCGAATTGAGGCCTGTTCTCACAATGAGCCAATTAAAACGCATTTTTCAGGCATAGTCGTGTGACTAATGACGCCATCACACTAAGTTTCATATGATATTTATTTTACGGCAAGTGTTATCGCCTTTGGTGCACAAAGTTATCTGGTATTGAAACACTTTTGGGTGCGAAGGATTCTGATCAGAAGGTTCTCAGAAGGTTCTTAGAATAATAATTTATTATACACCTATTTCAATTAACGTTGTCGGATAAAAATCGGATAAAAGCGTAAAGCCTACAAGACAAGACCAAATGATAGTCTGGGTATTCATTAGAATTTGCATATTGGTGGAAAATAAATCTACAAGTTTTTATTTCGCCGTGATGTATTTGCTTTGCCCCGAATTATATAATTTGTTTTCCATGTTTTTCACAAGCTGATTCTGCTGAAATTGAGTTTGGCTAAACGTAGCTTACTTCTACAGGTTTAAAACAAAAAGGAATCGTTAGAAATAATGCTTTTCATGTTACCTCTCATTAGTATTCGGTGCGTGCAGCAGTTTTCTACTTTTACCCATGCTACCTTTCGGTCTTGTCTTGCGGGCTTTTAAAAACGTTTCTATCCGACAACGTTAATTGAAATAGGTGTATAAGCTTATTGCTTTTATCAATGGCATATTGTCCTTAATTCTCTCTCTTTCTTTAATTGCACATGTTTTGGTGAATTTCGTTTAGCTAATGAAACATTCCACTAGAACAACCCATGATTGAGCTGAGACCGTGACTGATATGTGAGGGCGGTTTCGCTGTAAGTATATTGGTCCTTGTTTTCATTGGCCGGCAGTAAATTGTATATATTTGTTATTGAGCGGCAGCTTCTTTTGAATGAAAATACCCCCCTTTCTTTTGGGAATTTCACAAATTTCTTTGAAATTTCTTGGATATTAGATATTGAAAAACAAAATATATTACTAAAACTTTATTTTTTACGGCATTTTTAATTTTTATAATCCTATAACCTATTGGTTATAAACCTATTAAAGGTCAAATGCAACGAAATTTGACATTTTTTTTATTTTGTCGCGAAAACTGTTCTTTATACTAGCATCAATCATACTCAACCCTCAAAAGCTGGTTTGGGGCGATTTGTGGCGCTTATAAGGCACGAAATTCGATAATTTCCGAAAAGAACCAGGAATGACCGCGCTTGGAATGGAAACGAATTTACTGTTGTTGTGACGTCATATGTGAGCGTGTTTTCGCGCGTGTTTTCAGCAACTTATGAAGGTCGATGCGAAGAAGCTTTTACTGAATTTCTCACATTATATTGCTCTCTTATCATTGACACGTGAATGGAGAACTACGCAGTGGAATTAAATAGCTTGCATTTCTTCAAAAGGCGAGTGCTCATTTGATTTTAACCGACAGAATTTGAGTTTGTTGTTGTTTTGGAAATCCTGAGTTTCACCGCCCGCGCTAGCTAGCTTACGGTTTTTAAATTACAAATCTCCATGTTTAGACTCAATTCCTTAGTTTTAATCATTTGCTTTTCGTTTCTCCTTTTTACTAAACAAACCTTCCGTTAAGTTTCACTTCAAGAAAGAACCCAGTGATACCGGTAGTCCAGAAAATAATTCTCGGCAAGTATATATTTATAGTTGTGCCGTGCTTTGAAATTGAATGCAAGCTTGAATTGAGTTTGTCAAGGCTTCGCATAATAAATTGTAAATTGCCACCCGACCGAATGCAAAAGTTAGATTAACAGGGAAATGAAATTGTAGAAAACTGAGGAAACAGTTTTACTGGAAAAATGCTTTCAAGAGTATTGAAGAATGAAGATTGTCCTAAAATTTGCCGGTTGCGACTTTAAATGTTTTTTGTGTTAAATTTGAAATAGCTTCTCATTTCAGCTGCTTTTAGTGGTGAAATTATGTTCGAGACTCCATCGTCTGTTCTTCACAGCTACGTACCTTTCTGTAATTACATATTTCGGTATAATAAATTAATCGTCCGAGTTTCTTGTTATTTGGATTTATTAACTTAAGTTTATTTATTCGGTAGTGTTAATAGCGACCGTGCGTTAATAAAAAATAGATTGTCAATATCAGTTCTAGCATCACAGAACCATGCAAGTAGGAAACAAATAAAAACGTTATTTGCCGGCCTTTTTATTGTAGGCTCAGATTAGAAAAGTAGTTTGTGGATCTGTCAAATCAAACCTGATACAAGAAAGTTTGCGACTTTATACCTTTAGCTTTCTACGTTTCGCAAAGGCTGAACGTCGTGAACGACCGCATTCCGTGTTCGTCGTGCTTTTTGAAGGACATTCTTGGTCAATACTTTGCTTTGCTGAATTTTTTCCAAAGTTAAAAATGGCCGGTAAAGCATCAGCTTTCAGTCGAAGTATTCGTGGCTTGAACTGAGATCCCAGGTGTGCCCTAACTCAAGATTCTGCTCGAAGCTTTCAGGGGAGAAATGCAAGGAGCAAAGACGAGATGCTGCAGTTGGCGTGAAATAGTTCCTTTTCATTAATCTCACCCATTCCTTACATCTCTTCTCGTCTTTAGGGAATGTAAAAAAGCTACGCCTGATTTTGAACAGTTACTACAGTTAAAGTGCCCATAACCTTTTTTTTTAATTTTCTCATCTGAATCTAAACATCACCCAAGGAATTTCTGCGAAAAAAAATTGCGATTTGCAGAAAACGCGAATTTTTTATGAACGTTTCAAATCTTCAAATCCTATTTTTGTCTGGTATGATACCCGTCCCGCTGTAAGAAGGCCGACGGGCTCACATTTTCCTGAATCTACGTCACAATTCCTTTGTTTTGAAGCCACGTGTTCCTTAATCTACGTCACAGATCCTTTGTGAACCGAGAAGGACCCAGGGGAGACTAAAGCAAATGGTGATCCAAAATGGCGGCAAATTTGAAAGTTTTATAAAATTCATAAACAATCCGCGTTTTCTGCAAATCGCAAAATTTGTTCGCAGAATTTCCTTGGGTGATGTTTAGATTCAGATGAGAAAATAAAATAAAAAAGGTTATGGGCACTTTAAAAGCAGCGCAAAACACCATACTTGTTGATGTTTTGAAACTGCATAATTTTGTAATTCTCGCTCTTCTCGCGGACTCGCGCGTGTATATGACGTCATATGTGGTGAGCTTCCCAAGTCGAATATCTCGACGACGTTTTGTCCAAATCGTTTCAAACTTAAGAATATGATTATTCATAATTATTCCCTATTATTTCGACTTAAAACTAATCTTACTAAAATTGTGTTGCATTTGACCTTTAAGTGATAAAAACAATTGTAATTCGAGAGGAGGATAATGCGTAGGAGGAAAGCTAGGAAACACTCTCAGAAAAAAGTTAGAGGTAAGGTTTGAGGGATTGAATTTGAAAAGGAAAACCCTTTGATGACAGGCAGCTCAAGCTTACTATAAATACCCTTCCCTTCAGCATTCACTCACTCACCCACTCACCCACGCACGCACTGATTCACAATCAATTAATCAATCAATCAATCAATCGATCGATCGATCGATCGATCGATCGATCGATCGATCGATCGATCGATCGATCGATCGATCAATCAATCAATCATCTTCGTGCGTGTCCGCACATAAAGCCGTCCTTGGACATTAGCGGGTCTTATATTACACTGGTACTATCGACCGTTCAATTGGCAGCTGAAACGCAGCAATACGTATCTCAAGTTGGTATTATTCTCACATAAAGCCTTAGGAATATATTCCAAATGTCGATAGTCAAAAGCAACACCGCTGATGCTAAGAGTCCCGTATGTTTAAATTATGTCATCCACCAAACCATCGCATAGTGAACGTGGATTGTCTGTGATTTCCGGATTGGACTGTGAGTGACAGTAGAAACTTCACCATATGCATGGCGGCTGCTATTTAACTTGTTGATGGCGAAACGACTGTTTATATCATCATAAGCCTCAGACGATTTTAGAGAAGTTTGTCCATAACTACTCATAACAGTTTTAAGTGAGCTACAGTGTTTTTATTAACTGTTTTCTTAATTCTTTCACTACCGTAGCCAAGATAAAACAAAGCTTTAGACTGGCAGCTGAAAGCTCTTGGTTTTTACATGTATATAGCTGAATTATCCCGTTGCGATATAAACGTACACTTTACAGCACTAATAACGAAAAGGAAATGAAGACTGGGAACAACTAAGAGAATAAAAGAGTGTTTTTAATTAATCCTTCATTCCCGGCCCTAACAGACCGTTGTTATGTTTTCGTCTCTCTTACTTCCACACATGTGTTTTTCAGTCATGTCTGCTCCATCGATGGTCCCTTTAACTTTTTTTGAATCACAACCATGTTTGGATAGCCGAGTGACCACAACAGAAAAGGCCCTAAAACTCGAACAGCTTACAATTTTCGCCTATAAAACGGATGCAATTAGTTTTCAAAACTGAACGTTCTGATACAAACCATGTAGCATGGACTTGCTGAAATTGTGGTTATTAAAAAGGTTATGATTACATAATCCTTTTTCATACATTCTGTTCAATATGTTTAATGTTTTACGTGTACACCGTGATCTCATTCTAGAGATGATAATAGAAGGTAAACTGCCCTCAATTTACTAAAAAAAATGATTTTTCATTCTAACGCGCGGTTAGGGACTTGCACTAGCTACCCTCATGTCCATTTGGTGATGTCAGGTGTTCGATCCCATACTTCCTATACTATTATGGAATTTCACAACTGCTACTTGAACTATCTGAAGTTAAGGTTTACCCCATAATCAATTAGTTTAGAAAGCCTGTTACTTACAGCATATACAGCTCAGTATTTGTACTGAAAATATCAGAAGGCAATTCTTCCAACGGGTTATTGGACAACATACTACAAAGAAAAACAATAACTATTTAAATAAAATATTTTTAAAATGAAAATTATTGAGAAAAAGGTAATTACACTCTACAGAACGTGAATAGAATGCCATCCATATTTTGTGTAGGTTGATGGAGCTCTTTTGTTATCTCTTAGGATTTTCATTACAACTTAAGAGGCAGTCTCTGTAAAAGCGGTCCACTACATTTCGGGTCGGAAAAAAGTTTCCCCTCAAACTTTGCCCAGTGAACTATCTTGGGTTATAAGTAAATGCAACGACTTTAGTTTTTGGAAATACGTTAAAATATTTTTTTTAGAGCTCACAACAATCCAAGCGGCAAAAGGCCTAAATTTGGGCCTGGAAAGAATCGAAAATTGCCTAAGTTGACGAGCTCACTTCTCGAAAACCACCGAACGCAACAAAAAATCATTATTATTTCTAGATTAGGGTCCCTCTCAACCAGTGTGCATTGCGGTCGTGTGTTATTGTTTTGATTCGGGAAACGCGGCAGCCGCCATTTTGAATCGAGGAATGTGTCAGGACAATAATGAAAAGTGTAAACGTGTACGGTTCCTTGGTTGCAGAAATTAGCGTGGATACAGTTCCCGAAGGGCACACAGTGAGTATTTTCTCCAGTTTGAATGAATTTTGTCGCATTTATGGGTCATTTAAGCTCGTATTCGAGGTCAGATCGAGTCAGCGAAAAGTTTTTTTCAAGGTCAGGAAATGTCAAGGAGTTTGTTATCTGATCATGGATACTCTAAATTTCTTGCGAAGGTCAGGGAAGTTTTGTTTTCATTAGGTGTGGCAACCATACATGGACTTGTTCTACAGGAAGACACACATATAAATATAAACATCTCTTCGCCAGACTTTGTCGTTTATAATTTACAGTGTATCGGTGCTTTCAGTCCGCAAGAGCAAGCGGTTCATTCAGAAGTCTCTTTCGCCTTGTTTTATCTCAATCAACAGTCAAACTATCGACCCCACCACTCCAGCAAAACAAAAAGCTATTCCTTTATTCGAAAATTTGGAATATTTCCTTCCAAACGAACTTGTAAATTTTTAGCAAGTTTCCCGATAAAAATACAATATGTTCAAATCTCTTGTAGGCTATTTTTAGAGCAAGAAAATCGAATTTCAGTCAAGCTATTGACAGTATAGAAAAGACAGCTTCCTTTTATCCTAATTTGCAGGTGGTCCTAATCCTGAAGACTCACCTGGAAATGGTGTGATTGTGGGGGTGTGCAGAGCCATACAAACATCAGAGGAAGAGCAATGTTGTACAAAACGAGTCATATCTCTATTCAACTGCTCCATACCACAAAATCCCGGTTATAAGCCCTGGGTTATTTTATACAACTTCGTAAGGGGTTTTGGATGGGTTTATATGCTGTGGGGCTCATATCCTTGTTTGGGGGTATAATCGGAATAAAAAAGTGTTTCAGAATGAGCTGTAAACAAGTTGATGCAGCAATAATAATATAATTTTATACCAAGAGGCTCACTGGAGATCACTGAGAAGTGATTTTCAGAAAGGTCCTGGGAAAAATAATAATAATTATGTTTTCCATTTGCTGGTCTTTAATAATCCTTCTGCAAGTCTATCAATGTAACAAATTTTAAGTGGAAGAAAATGGAAGAAAAAAAAAATATTATAAGCTATAGTTACAAGCTATAGCCCCCCTGCTCATCAAATATATATTTTTTGGTAGCAGGGAAATGGGCCAATTACGGGGGGAGGGGGAGGGATATAGCTTATAACTGGTGGGGGCTTACCCGCCAGCTGCCGATGGACAATACTTGGGTTTTCGACGTTCGTGGTTTCACAGTGGAAACTGTACTTTGGGACACATCCATTAGCAAAAAATATTAACAGTCATATAACATATTTTGTAATCTACAGTCCTTGTCCCAAGGGTTTCAATATCTTTATTACAATCACCATACTATCTAGTGTAGTCCGAGTCACATAACCTGTGAACACAACGTCATTTAAAAACGAACTTGATCAAAGATTTCTGGACTTCTACTTTTTAATCCATTTCAAGAATAATTTCATTATGATTTCACATACTACAGTAGAAAAGTAACTTAATTTTAGGCTTTTTCATATACAGTTAGGAGTTTGCTTACATTTTATCTTGTTTTTCAGATACACCAGAAAATCCATTTACTATTTTTGTTTCATTTTCACATACTTCTAGTCCAGTTACTTATGGCAGTTTTAGTGGTGTTGCAAAATTGCCCATTTTGAACCACGTTCTCTATAACTAAATTCGCTGTCTTGCTTATACCTCTTTTCAGAGACTTCGTAGTATACCATTTTCTTTCTTAATTTAAGTCGATTTCGCATACCAAAATTTTCACTGCCAAATCGTAAATACAAAACCTATGAAATTCGTATTTGTGTTCAATAGGTATAAGAACCTAATGCAATATGTCCACCACTTAAAACGTGCTCAAAATGGTACACGGAAACGAAGGTTTAGGAGGCCGGGCACAGATGACAAAACTTTGGTATGGATATTATACCTCATAACTGGGTTATGGGCGTTACCGATACCTCAGATCTGAGGTATGGATGTTATACCACAGATCTGAGGTATGGATGTTATATCACAGATCTGAGGTATGGATGTTATACCACAGATCTGAGGTATGGATGTTATACCTCAGATCTGAGGTATGGATGTTATACCTCAGATCTGAGGTATGGATGTTATACCACAGATCTGAGGTATGGATGTTATACCTGCGATCCAATGTATGGATGAGGGCTAACTATAATTCGTAAGAAAAAAGCACTCAAAAGAAAACTATTGAGCAAAGGCATACACGTGTGTAGTCTTGTATTCCTGGGATGCAAAGCGTATAATCACCTGACAACAATAATAGCTTGTATAGCGCTTATAGACACATCGCTGTTTTTCTAAACGCGTTACATCGCGTAATTAGAAAACTATCGACATGCAAGTATGGAATGACAAAACTTAAAACATGCTAAAAAATTATTATTCTACTGGGATAAACATTAACATTAGAAATCTAGTGATACACAAATTAAAAATATCATGATATTCACTGAATCAGTTTAAAATCTAGTCAAACTCATATCAACAAATATATAAGAACCTTATAAAATATATTAGTGCACCTCTGTTCATTTCACAACTTCTGCAATTGTGAAAAAATCAAATTATCATTATTAAATAACTCAAGCGGTCATGATCAACAGCCTAATTTAGAAATTAAAATAACTTATATGAGTTCAACTTTCTGGCTAAAGGCATTTTCAATATTACGTGACGTCCTCCGTCTTCAATCTGTTCTTTCGTCATCCCAGTTGTCCTCCTTTTCCGTGTCAACTTGAATTTCATATGCCTTGATATCCCTTAGGCTCCAGGATTCTCTCTCTTTCTCTCAACAGCTGCTTCGCTTCTGAAAAGATGCAGTGCTCCAAATTTTACTGCGGATTTTATCGCAAAGCCTATAAACATACGTATAAACATTAAAATATATCATAATTATGAAGAAGCCCGGGGGGGGGGGGGGGTACTCCCTATAATGGACTATACGGGGAGGCTCCGCCCGAAAGGGGTACCTTTTCAGACTGGAGGTATATAAAAAGGCTGCGATTTCTCCTATTTAACTGTCACTGGAACGCTCACTCATCAAACATTGCATGTTTATCAGTTTAGTTTGCACTAAAATCCATTGGGATGTTGCATTTGACTCCACTGCTTTTGGATCAATTTCTCTGATCGACCAGCAATTTCTTTTTTTTCTGGGGTAGCTAGTTGGCTAACTGGTACAGAGAAAGAGAACGTCCCTGTGTGAATGAACCGGGCAAAATTTAATTAGGATTTATCATTTTAGGCATGACTTGAAGTATCTTGTGATCATTGCGATAACTGTAACTTTTAATTCTAGCCTGCGACATGCCGGCAATCAGGCTCTCTTGTTTTCTTGATCTTTCATTGGCGATATGTAAAGTAAGAAAACAAAAACCCCGAACAAACAAACAGTGTAACACGCGCCAAACGATATTTCCACCAACAGGAAACTATCCGATTTAGTATCACTAATATGATATATGTCTGCGCAAAGCAGAAAAATAACTAACTCGTCAAAATAACTATCTAAATGATATCGCGGTTTATCGGCATGTAACTCGTTTCGCGTGCGGTTGTTTTATCAGTTACAGATTTCTTGGCACATAATTATATGTCCGAGTTGTGGTTTGATAACGAGACTTATTTCCTGAATGACTAAAATTGTTGCAGTTCCGCGGCCGATTTCAAAAACTAAGGCGTAATACGAGAAAGATGTTTATCAGTCAGTGACACAAGCTAGCGAAAAAAAATACGACGCGTTACAGACGCATTTTAGTCGAGTCGAATAACTACACTTAAAGTATAAGCAAATAGGAACTCGAATCTGCCTGACTCTGTTCGTCTTTTAGGTCATTCCCCCTCAAAGTAACGTTTTTTTCTTGTTTGTGTGGTTGTTGGGCTGAAATTGCAATTATTGTCAGTTTTTCTGGTGCTTGAATTGCATTCCACGCGACTGAATGCGACGTATAAATTGGGCCTAACTGAATTTTACAGGAATTTAACAATAGCGTTGTAGCAGTTGTAGTGCAGTTAAGCCCGGTTAAGCCGGGATATTTCATGATGCATGAATCATTAAACTTACCAACTTTGCACTCCTCGAATCTCCACTGAAGGCGGGTGAAAGGACATTCTCGCATCCTGGACGATGTCGGCAGGATCCGTCTCATGCAGGCAATCTTCTTTTGCGAATAGTTTTTCGTTTCTTCGAAGTACACGGAGTGTTGGACATCTGGAAACGGCGGCAACTGCTGGTGTTCGACTTGAACTTTCTCGAGACAACTCTTTACTGCATGCCGACAAAACCTGTCCAGTTGTGCCTTGAAGCTTGCCGGAGTCGTACACTAGGCAAACACCCTAATCGATTTCAGTTTCCGTTGCAAATTTGGAAATTTTAACCCCTTTACCCATAGTTATAATTTATTTGTCTCGTGGCGTCCTTGAGGTCGTTTGAAGTCCAATTTCTCTTTATAGCCGAGGAAAACGTTGTTTTGGTCTTCTTGTTGACCTACGTGACTTACGATGTATAGGGCAACAAATGGATGACTGTCTATTTATTTTAGCTTATTGTTTTACACGCATAATAAGGGGTGGTTGTGGGTGAAATGAATGACATTTAGCTGTACTGGATTTTCGCGCCTCTTTGTACTACTTCCGATACAAAAGGCCGTCTTTTTTTCTGTTTGCCTTTTCTCGTAAGAAAATAACGTAGGGATAATAGAATATAGCCTTCTTTACATAGTTTGATCAATGAAGCCCCGGGATTGAAGTGAATCGTAACCGAGTAACACTTTGACACACTCGCTTTAGCATTGGTTACATATGTTTCGTAAAAACCTGTACCTGTTGTTGGAAAACTTGTGCTTTAGAAATATTTAATTATTCAGTTTTTGGTGTTTTTGGAAGGCTGGTCGGTTTTCATTGAACAGCAAACAGTTTTTCCACAACGGAATTAAAATAACAACAACAACAAAGACTTCTTAGTGTGAGCCGCGGTGAAGAGCATGAGAAATATTTTGCGGTGGTTGAACCGTTGTATCAAACAGTATGCCGCCGTTTTCGACCGTTTGCTTTTACGCGCGCAATTAAGAAAAGCGTGCGAGATACGGCTCTTCTCTTGGGCAGTATATGCAAGGACTGATGTGATGGATGAGTATTGATGATGACGAATTTTCAGTGTTATCGACGTCGCGGACGGCTAAGCTACTGTAGCTAAAGTGAGATCTGGCACGAAAAGGAAAACACTGCAGAGGTAATAATATAATAATGATAGCCCCTGCTATTATCTTGTGTCAGACAATAGTACTTTAGAGGAATCACTCAGTCATCATGAAGTCCATGAAGATCAACGGTCTGAAACCAGTCTCGTAACACATGGCAAAGAAAGTGTCAACATGCTGCCAGTCCAATTTAATTCCAACCACATTACGTCCAACCACAAAAGCTCCTGAATCTCTCTCAGTGGAAAGTGACAGTGAAAGTGACGATAGCAAAGGCAACTCCAACACTGAATCCCCTCTGAGAATGACAAGAAAACCAAGGAATCAAGAAAGACAAAGGAAGACAAAGGTATTCAATATTATTCAAATTGTTACTGACGTTAATGCATGGCGTATCGCATGGCGTGGGTTTAACTTTGATTTTGCTTGATATTTACAAAATACACCCTTACGAAATTCTGTGGCCCGCCGAATGACAAATTGTTCAAAGTAATATCGGTAAAACATTATTTTTTATTTTTTCTGCTATCAAGCACGTCTTTACGTGCGTACCGTGAACAAAGAAACGCTGTTGACTCTCGTTTCATTTTAGGCGTACAAGTTTTAATAAGTGCTTCGATGTTTAGCAATAATAAATATTAATTTTAGGTTCGAAAAAGGGTTATTCATTGAATAAAGATTATGGCCTAAAAATATAGCTGTTATTAGGATGTTTCAGTGCTGCTTTATTCGCCCTTCAGACCCGGCGAGCCGATCATGAAGTTAAAGGATTAGCCGCGATAAGCTTATATTTCAAAGAACTTTTCTCCGATACAGGGATTCAATTCTGCTATTGCAAAATTAACTTACCACAATGAAATTGAAAGGAATAATGCTCATAACATTAGTATATACCAAGCCAGTGGATAGTGTTTTTTATCGGGATAGTATGTGCTATCCACATCTTGCGCGCAAATGTATTTGTGAAATACTTTTTTGCTGTCTTCTGAGAGATAATAAATAAATTATTTTGGGGATTTTATCTCACTGCTTTGGTATATACTGAAACAAACGGCTCGGTAAATATCCACCACTAGCCACCTCCACTGCGGAGGATAATTGTTCATTATTGTGAGCAATGAAGCCGGAATAGGTTGTTTGTAGGCCCGATCAAATGGTCACAACATTCACAAAATTTGTTGTGAGCCGATGTTGAGACCGTTTGACCACCCCTCACAACAATTTTGTGAGGTGTTTGAATTCATTTAAACTTTGTCTCAACATCGTCACAACATTTATTTTGCTCCTGAAATGTTGTGTGGTTCAGTTGTGGCCGTTTGACCGGACATGCATGGTCACAATATGTTTTACGCCGCTAATTCAAGTGCGACTTGTTGCGACTTGAAACTGCTGTGTAAAATACCTTCGATTAGAAGCGATTTCACGGCAATTTTTCAATTTTTGGTGCACTTAATCATATATACAAAATAACTTATTTAGGGGTGGCTCTATTTCAGACACAATTTTAAAACATGAAAACAATGGAGTTACTTGAATGAAAGAATGCCGGTTTCTTGAGTTCTAATGAGCGGACGAGCTGAATGTTATATCTTATGATGTTTCTTCTTTATCAAAGATTTACGTTGGACCATACCAGACTGATCCAAGAAGGAATCGACGACGAAACCAACAGCCAGTGGAAGAAGCCAGTGGAAGATGCCAGTGAAAAAGCTGTGGGGAGTAATGACCTCACAAGTAATGCTGGCGTCAACAACTTAGCACCTGTCGAGCTCGACAAACTTTCCGTTGGCCAGTATGTGGCATTAGACAAAGCTGAATGGAGCAACCGACCGCTTATCGAACACGTTGAAAACACAGCACCTATACCATGATTACTGTTCGTGACTTGACGGCTCACACAATGGAACTCAGCTTTTCGAGACTGATACGTTGGAAGTGGTGCTAACAGAAGACCATGGACAGAGGATATGGCAAAATCTCAAATTGTCATGATCGTAGTACAGTTTACCAATAGTAGAATAATTTTAAAAAACGAGATTGACGAGCACATGAGATTCTTGATAATGAACAGGAGACCAATCCTGACAACAGTGCATAATTAAGGAAATACCTGCTTTAACTGCAATAATAACGTATTTTTCATGAAATCTTACAAATCGTTGTACTTTATGGCGTCTGGAACAAGTATACACCACGAAAGGAATATAATTTATTCAAATGCAGAAATTAAACAACTTCAGATCTGTGATATAACATCCATACCTCAGATCTGTGGTATAACATCCATACCGCAGATCTGTGGTATAACATCCATACCTCAGATCTGTGGTATAACATCCATACCTCAGATCTGTGGTATAACATCCATACCTCAGATCTGAGGTATAACATCCATACCACAGATCTGTGGTATAACATCCATACCTCAGATCGGTGCTATAACATCCATACCTTGGATCGGACATGGTATTCGATGTTATATTCTATTAAAATCTTTATTTCTCCTTGACTATAAATTTAAACGTACAAACGTACCCATCAATACAAAGTTTACACATACTAAACAAATTACTCAAATTTTGTAAATAGGAATACAGTGTTTCTAAGCATCATAATTAAATATGTCAGTTTAGTAAAGTGAAAATCACGAAAAAGAGCCCATCAGTAAAATTGTCTCATTTTAGTATGTGAAAACTGGTAATTTTGGAAGAGGTGGAAAACAAGTATGTGAAAATCCCTGAAAAATAGACGTTAGGCAGTTCAAAAATATGGACTTGATCAAGTTCATTTTTAAATGATCAAATGTTTGTGGCTTTTGCTTCTCAATACGCAAGGATATGTTATAGTGAAAATTATGTTTTTGAGAAGTTCAATTTCTTACACTGATTGTTGTTGTAAAGTTTCAATATCTTTTAGCTTGAATGGTGTAATGATTTATAATGGAAATGAGAATGTTACTTTTTTTTGAAAAAAATGAAAATGGTGTATGAAGATGGTGTACACACAAACTTGTATAACCTGAATCCATATTTTAACACCTGTTCGAAGGGTGGATAACGCTATCCACCGGATAAATCACTATCCAGTGGATAGCATAGTTTATTTTGTTAACACTTATCCACTGGATAGTGATTTATCTGGTGGATAGTGTTATCCACCCTTCGAACAACCAGCCCCAGATTGTGATTATATGTTTTTCCTTAAATCTTGAAAGCTTGGCTTTGACCATTCCCACATGGCTATTGTTGGAGCCAGAATCTGGGGATTGGTGGGACTTACTTCAATAGGCGAGCAATGGTGTCTTGATTATTTACTCTTTTGGGTAGTATTTTGGAGCAGAGGGTAACCTACATGTAGGCTCGATTACCAGCCGCTGTTCGGGAAAATGAGCCCATGCTCATTCCCCAAAGGGGAGGAACGAAGACCGGACTCGAGAGAGCGGCGGAAATTGAGCCTAAGGGCAACCCAGTATTTTTAAGTTTTCTATCCTTTCTCTGGGACAACATAACAATAATTATTATTTTGATATGTTACTATAAGCTCTCTTGAATCAACCCTCTGTGTCTCAAAAGACATGGACGTCGTGATCCAAGGCTGGTTGGATAACACAGGCCAGAAATATCTAACTTGAAAGTACTCAATGAGAGAAATAAACAAATTACAAGTGTTATCATATAGCTAAAGTTACTCCACTGGGATTGATTGTTTTCGACAATTTCAGTGCATGCACCCAATTCTTTCATTGCAAAAGCTGTTGCATACCAATAAAAAGCAACAAAAATATCATGACATTGGTGATTACATCTTAAATCTGGGTTACATATCCATTTTGCGTGAGTGAACACATTTAATTGTTTATAGTTTATTTATTTATTTACACAATTCGCCAATGGCGGGTAAATAGACAATAGGACATTACGTCCCTTGCTAGGCCTAGTTCATATAAGATATGTGTTTGTGTCACTATAATTTTTGATTTTCTGCAAACTTATCATAATATTTATGACTGGTGTCAACATCTGATCAGGACATGTAAACATATGCACCTTTTTATGTTTCTTCAAAAAACAACCTTTCTGAGGAGTCTTCCATATCCCCATTTATAAAGGGGTCTCCAGTGGAGAGCAAATAAAGGGTTGATATATAGCTGAGAGACTATTGGATAATTGAAATATTGTTCTTGTCACCAACCTCAGTCCATTGCATGCTGTCAAAAATATATAATCAATATCTCTGCTTATAGCATGATGTGGGTTTACATTTAAATCCCATTAAAAAATACAGCAACAATATTATTATTTTATTTTTTTTTTAGTTATTTTCAATATCCCATGCACTCACTAATCAATCATTAATATACACGCTTACGCCCTAAGCATGAAAGCGAGGCCTCAGGGCGAACTTTAAAAGAGTGGAAACATAGCTGAAGAAACAACATCAAGTGATTTAGAGGTTGTAAAATTAACCCTGGAAGTTGTTATTGAAGACTCCATTGGCCTTTCTATCAAGAATTCAGGAAAATCCAGTTGTGTACATTTCAGCCAAAACTTTGCTTTTACTTTCTATAAATGCTCCAGGAATATTTTAATTTTGCAACCTCTAAATCGCTCAATGTTATTTCTACAGCCATGTTTCCACTCTTTTAAAGTTCGCGGGGAATCTTGTGGCCCTTATGCATCAATCAATTTCAGCTGTTACCATCCCCTCCGGGCCGACCCCCGGGGATTTGTATTTTTTTTTTCGTGGGACTACAAAATTCCCGCGCCCGGGACACAGGGCCTTACAAATCCCCGGGGTATGTCCGGGGGAGGGGGGTGGTAACAACTGGAATTGATCGATGCATTAGGCCTCGCTTTTTCATACTTAGAGCATAAGCGTGTATGGATTAGCATTCTTAGAAGGCATAACATACATGTATAAAAGTGAACAATATTGTTTACTGACACAAGGTAAGCTTATAAAATATTAATTGCCTTGATCCATTGACCAAACAGAACACACTGTGATAGGCAACTACAAATGACTCTGGCCATGTTAGAGATTCCTTTATTCAAACGACTGAAAAAATTATTATGAAGCATCTCGCTACCTTCAGTCGACAACAGGGTAAAATTTACATGTACTGAACCTGAACCGTGTTTATAGACTGGAAAATCGATCTCTGACCTAACAAAAAATATACAGAAATCAACAAATTAAAATAAAAGAACACAAAAGGTCGTGAACGCTTAGAACTAGTCGTAAAACAAACGTTAACACAATATTATCATTATTTTTCAATGAGTTAAATAGTAGTGGGCCTATTCCTTGTATTTTGGCTACAACAAATAAGCTAGCTTTAATATTTTAAGCTAAATTAATACGATAACTAATTCAGACAGAGTTAAAACAAATTATCAACGCTGACTCACTACTTCGAGCAGATCTCTTTGGCGTGTATATTGTGGCTACTGCTGCTATCGTATTCTCCCATCTGGACGACCATTTCCTGTGTAGCAACAGCTCGGCGAACTCGCTGTTTATAGAAAGACCTCATAGTGCAGCATAGTGAGATCCGCGAAACTCAATTATGCTGTCCACTGCTGATTCCAGAGGTAAAAAGTGTTCTCCTTTAACAATATCGACTTCGCCTTTTCATTTTTAGATGGCCTGTTGCGCTTCGACGGCGAATGCGGCATGTTTTCGAACAAGGAAGGTCTACAAGTCCCAAGTCGCTTTGGCGGCCATCTTTTCGCTTATATCGAAAATGCGAAAATGGCGGTTCAAGCGATTCACGACCGCAATGCACTCTGGTTGAGAGGGACCCTTTAAGTGGTCCTTCAAAGGTGTGAAACGCATGTTAGTTTTGATATGTTTCGATTTACAGGTTTGTGAAAATTATCGTATTAGCACACGTTTAATCGCTTTTTTGAAACATGCGAAAGTACCCTATCTTCGCTGGCCTTTATTTCACAAGTCCAGACCAGGTCACGCTAAATTCTTACTTAATTCTACTAAGCAGATGTTAGGAAGCCTAGAAATATAAAAATACCTTGCGCTTTTTATCTTCCTTTCCCACAGCGACTTCGAACTTTTGGTGGTTCTGTTAATATGAACCCGCATTATGCTAATGAGGTCGCTGAGCAAATTCAGATTGTTTTACAACCTCGATTCCAGGCTCTCTCTCCTTTTCCTCCCTTGTCGTTGAGTAGAGAGACCCTGGTTGCGGCTGGTCACGTGACCACCCAGATTCTGGGTGGTAAAAAAATATATTCGGAGGGAGGGGTGGTAGAGTGTTAGAGAAGTTGCTGTGACAAATCTACCATGAGAGGGTGAGAGCGTTGACTCTGAGTCGCAACTCGCAGACGCAGCAGGTCTTCAAACAACTCGCAAGAAAAGAAAGCACCAAAAAAGTTTGTACATATGCTTACATGTGGTTATTCAAGCTTCTACAGGCTTTGCCAGGCCGAAGATCACTGCGATAATCTTTTCTCGGAAACTGCTTGCGTAATTCTCAGAACTGCACAACTACGAACTACGACGATCGATCGGACGTTTTACAACGGAATTTTGTCCACGGAAGAAAGCCGATCATTTCAAGAATTAAGTTTACATGTAAGCTTGGTATGTGAACAGCTTTAAGGTAACGAGTTTAAGTGATCGTTAAATTGTATTCACTGCAAAAACTGCCGATGGAAAAAAATTCCTTCGTACAGTCCGTTTGACATAAGCTTAATTATTTCGTGCCGTACAAGTTTGTTGATTTTCAAGGAACCGCTTCGAGCGGTTGTTGTTGTAGATTTTTTGACACAAGAAAACTATATTATGGTCAAACTAACACAGAATCAGTTAGAGAAAATAGTAAGCTACTCTTTTATCCTAAAATTTGGACTATTTCGCTCCAAATGAATTTGTAAATGAATGCCGTTGTGTTTTAATTTAGTGAGTTCGCAGGGTCAGCTGTGAACGAGCTCGCCAAGCTTATTGTTGTTTTCAAAGTTGGTTTGAGACCAAGGTGTCTGGTTTACAACCTCGTTTAGCTTTACGATCATGAACCTGTCTACTTAGTGTAAAAGTGAATCTGAAGTCGATGGTTCATCGTTATATTAAATGAGCCGGTAGCTTATAAATTTTGTGTTCGCAAGGCGAATTTTCCATTCTCGTAATTTTCGCGCCGCTGCTTTTGTGGCTCGAAAATATCCGTCACGTATACATTTTCATGTCATGAAGTTGTAAAGAATAAAAACAAACGTTCCATACAAATAGCCTGTTTCACTTTTAACATAATCTCGCCGTATAAAATGCTGTTCCATTTTGAACCAAACTCGATTTGCCCCTTCGATCCCTTGGTTAGTAATTATTGTTCACCTTGACAAAACGGCCTCAAAGACCCACCCTCCCTGCGGTATTGTTGTTAACCGCATGGTCACGTGACCAGCCGCAACCAGGGTCTCTCTACTCAACGACAAGGGAGGAAAAGGAGAGAGAGCCTGGAATCGAGGTTGATTGTTTTTAAATGAAAACGTTCTTAATTGTTAGATCTCACCATTCTAAGTCGAAAATACAGAAAAGCACGCACAAATAAAACTTTTAAACGGGTTAAATGGCTAAAACTGGGAAATTATTTAATCCCGATGTTTGGATCGATGGCGAATATTATGCAAATATTTTGCGTTGTCTGCCAACTGTTAGTCCCGTTTTAAGAAACCTTTCTAACTTTTTTTACCTTTGTGTTTTCCATGATTTTAAAAACAAACATGTGCTATTCATCATTTGTAGGCGTGTTATTAATTAAAACTTGAAGATTCATTCAGCTTTAACATGTACATTCTGTTACATTTTGGAATTATAACTTGATTTACTTCTTATTGACCAAGCGCGAGGGCCGTACTGGGGAATATTGACCCGAGGTCGTAGCAGTACGACGCTCGGTCCGCCGTACAAAAACGACCGAGGGGCCAATATTTCCCCGTACGGTACCGAGCAAGTGAGGTCAATAAGAAGTTTATTATATGGCTTTTCTTTTTCATTTTGGGAAATTAACAATACAATTTCCGGTGGGAAAACGCCGTAACATGGTGAATGAATGAAACCCCTTACTGTGGAAATATAGATCGCTTTTATTTCATGATGAAAAAAATATCGCGCAAGTGGTATAGAGTGAAGAAAGTTGAAAAATAGAAAGAAACGTTACAGTTTCGTTTACTCTCAAACTATTGCGAAAGCTGAGTGCATGTTCTGATCCACGTAGCTCATGCGGCTGTCTGAAAACTAATGCATGTCAGTGTTCAATCTTCCTCGTCACTTTCAATGAAACTCGACGCTCCTTCGGCTTTATCTCCTGAACAAAGGTGACGGGGCCATGAAAAAAAACTGGAAAATTGCATCCTAAAATTTCTAGAATTTTTGCACCGGCAAAAACCGCCTGGCTGGTTGATGCAGCTGTTTTAGTGTGACTCGTCGAAGTGCTTTGCAAGAAAATCGGCTGAATGGTTTGCGCCGTTTTGTTGGCTTCCTTTTCCGGCTTCGTTTACGGAGAACCTTTCGGGACTTTTCAATTATCTGCCCTTGAGAATGTTCGCTTCAGACCCAGCATCACTGAGATGTCTTTGGATGCTTCTTCGGAAACCAGAGAGAGTGTCCGGCTCGTTCTGTTCGCCGGCATTAATCTGCGAACGTTGATAAAGAACTTGCACAGAACGTGGTCCAAGTCAGCTCATGAGATAAGCTGTCAATTTTCACATTTCTTCTGTTGATCGACTCGATGTAACAACTTAAAGTGTTGATGTCGCTTAATCTAGTTTTTCTTCGTTGTGTCACGACTTTTCTGCGAGTAGACAAACCTGTCAGTTTGTTCTTGACTGCTGCTGGTTGTTGTTGTTCTCCGCTGTTAGATTGTTGTTCTTCGTTGTCTCAATTTTGGTCATAAAATTCATTTTCCGAATGTTCTTTTTCTCTCAGGTTCTTCTTTACTTAGTTTGCCGGTTTCCACTCAGTGACCTTTGTGGGCTAAAAATTGAGTTAAGCTTTCCTTGTTTTTTACAACATAAAATTTCCGCGGGCAACTATCAGCCGATAGTTCCTCGACAGAAACACTCCATTGTTATATTAGTCTGAAGTGTTCAGACTATTGTTATATTAGATTGATAAAAATCCAAGGTAAAGGGCACTTTATCCTAACCGTGACCTTTGTACTTTTGTTGTAAACATTGTTGTACATAAGCTATAAAAAAACGTTCGCTCGCGTCCAACACAGGACGATACCCGCAGGTTTAACTTCAGAATCTGTGAGAACAAGGTTACATCTTTGCTTTAAAGGGCATTCTAGCCCTAGTTTAGGTGCCACTTTTGAGATTTCGATTATTGCTTTTAGTTAAATTTCGGTTCCTTTTGACCAGCGACGGGTAGGTTGTCTTTGATTTTGCCTGGTTTATCTAATTTTTATCCAATCGTTACGAACTTTTGTTGAAAAGCACGTCAAATGTACCTAAATACCTAAATGGAGCTTTTCTTGAACATAACCCGTTTTAAGTTTGAAAATTGGCGAACAAGAACCGCTGTTCTTTTCAGTTTGAAAACTGCTAGTTGAAGTTTCGTTTGAAAATGGCGCGTCGTGGGCGAGCGAGCTATTGTTTTTAGCCCACCACTGAATAACAATGGCTGTCAAACCTAACAATACCCATTCAAGAAAATCACTCAATTGTAAAATGGTTCACAATTGCCGCGAATTTTAAAACTGATATCAGTGCATCAGCTGTTTTATTCGAAAACTGCCGACCAGATCGCGCAATGAACAACGAGTAAAAGGAAAACGTCAGTGATCGGGAGCTCTTTTCAGAGCTCTTCGACAACCCGATCCATCCGTTACTTATTCATATGATAACTTCTTTCGTTTATGAAAACTCCCCGATGTTTCACCTGCAACGGCGAAGCAGTTTGGAAATGGCGAAAAGTTTGTGGGCGGCCTAGGACAGTGTTTGAATTACTTCAAGCCAGTATTTCAGTTGCCTCTTCGCTACCAACTGATGGAATCCAATTCAAGAATTACACGAAGCATAACGTATCTCACACGGCTTATTGAAGTTGGTGTTTTAAACATGACGACACAGTCGGCTAGACCTCCAGTATGGCACGCGCAATTAAGTTAAAACGCGAATGCATATCATGCAGATAAGACAGTTTATTTTATTCTTATTGCTCGAAAAGGGTAAGACTCCGACAGTTCTGATAGAACATTTAAAGCCGCTCATAAATAAGGTTTGTATTCTATTTCCCGGTCTAGTAACAGCTGCAGCAAAGTGCGCATCGCCAATGTTATGTGTGAACAAACGATTTGTTTTCTTTCGTCGGCAGCGAATTCGACATTTCTCTAGCCTCCTACGCAGACGCTCTTTGGGCTCGTCACGCAACATTTCTCAGATCACAGCTAAACTCAACACGCACTATAAAAGGAGAGGTACCTAAAGTACCTCGAGATCATTTGTCAATCAACAGCGAACGAGACAATTGCTGGAAATTAGTCGTCAGTAGAGAATAAATAATTTTTCGTTTTTCTTTACTAATCATTCTAAACCCCACGGAATAACGATTTTTTTTTTTCGACTAGTTTCTTGAAATATGTCTGTGTACAAGAAATAGCCAAAAGAACATAGAATATGATCATTAATTAACGTGCGTGTTTACGCTGACGCAACCCGCGAAATTCAAACTCGCTCGTGAAAGTTTCATATTTGAAGTACATAATTTTGAATTATCTTACCGAGAACAAACGAGGACATTTGAGACGTTATAAAGTTTTATGTTCACAGTGGATACAAAAATTGTAAAGGAATACAAGAACATTACAAAGCTCTAGCCTCCACGTGCAGAACTAAAATGCAAATTAGATGGAAAGTAGGAGAAAAGTAGGAGGAGCTAAGCCTTTATAGTGCCTCTTCGTGTTTAAGCACAGGGTCCAGAGGAGTTCGATTTGATCGTACAAAACTCGCTTTTAACGTTTTTACCTTGTAAACTAAATCCTTGTTTGTGCAATAAAATCCTGAATCCAATTTCAACCGTTTTATGTTTTCCTATTTGCCATATCCTTTCGATCGCCTGATCGATATTCGTCCGCAATGTTTGTTTATTTCGTAAGCCGTTAAAGCACTGGCTCGCGGGCGCAAATTATCTTCGGAAAGCGAAGCTTTCCGAATAAGGCACGAAGTGCCGACAACGAGGCACGAAGTGCCGAGAGAAAAGAAAGGAAAAGGGAAGAAACTTGTACCACGTGACGCGTTTAGATGTGTACCGCATCATCTGGTGACGGAAGTGGACAATGACCGGAAATTCAAACGTGTATTTGATTTATTTTGATGCATGGAAGAGATCATCAATCCTTCACGACAATGAAAGCCATTCTAGTTGACTACCATAACTAGTCTACTGTCCGGAGAAAGAAAATTTCGATTTGCAAGTATCCGAAATTAGTTTCCTTCGCAGCCGTTATTTGTGTCGTTACGCAACGCTTCCCACTAACTATAACAGCTTTTGTTTTGACCGCAGCAACTTTGACACCTATTGACAAAAACGTGACTGTTACGGTTTGTCGAAAACCTGCTAGATCGCTTCAATTCTTGAGCTAGGATGTCTGCTGTAAATATAATTAAGTTTTTCGATATTATTTTTTCATATCATACGTTTTTTTCTTCAGTAAAATCGCGTTTTAGTTTGATGTCTGGCGTGCATCAAATTCAAAAGGCGGTATACTCGCGTGCGTTTGACGTTTCCAACGCGACGGTCACGATAAGCACGTCATTTCCGTCACCAGACGTTGCGGTGCACATTGTACGAAAGCGATGCGTTTGAAGCCGTAAATTTCGGTCGCTGAAAATGTAGGTTAGCCGAATTTTTCGTCGGACTTCTTGCGATATTTGATTAGAATATAGAAATTCTAGATCAGATATTTAAAATGAAGCCTTTTTATCTAATTTCGTCTGAGTTACAGGGATTCGAAAAAATAAGCCTAAATCGGTTTCTTCCCTTTCCGTATTCTATCAGTGTAAGACGACCTTCGCAATCTTCCGAGCCCACAGTAATTTGGCCTGCGGTATATATTTAACGTAACGCAATACGGCGACGTTCGGCGACGTTACTTCAAAGAGAACAGTGGCCCGATCAAATTTTACACGATCAAATTGAACTCCTCTGTACCCTGTGGTTTAAGAGAGTATTTCTACTAACATCAGACATAGTGCGACAAAACTTAAAACATAGAATTCGCTATCCTTTTGCACACAGTTAGTTTTTTTCTTGAAATAGTTCTATATTTCCGAGAAAAAACGAATTTTCGATTCCACCTCCAGACTCGAATCAGCGCGTCCAAACTGGGTTGAAAATTGACCATTTTCACTCTGCGCGCGTGTCGAAACTATCGAGCATATGGAAGATTTAATACTACCAACGTATTGCATGACTTTTCCTTGTTTAGAGAACACAATTTCAGAAGTATAGGTTTATTCTTATTATTGAACGGTGCACAAAACCAGAGTAATCTCTAATATTATGATCGTTAGTTGGTCAAAATAATTGCCATTTTAACCATGTGCCATATCTCGGAAACCATAAGATTAAGGATTTTGACCGTAGAAGGATAGATCTTCCAATATATGTAAAGTTTAGTTTGGGCAAATGATTTCGCACTTCTCAAAAAATTATCCAAAATAGCAGTCGGAAGACATGAAATCATGCCAGCTGTCGAATGCGTGACCAAACGTAAACTACAGTATATGTGATTGAAATTACTTCAATTCGAAATACAAGCATTGCCTCAGTATTAAACAACGTAAATATGCCCACCTTTGTTCGGTTATAATATCCTGACTGTTGCAGAATGTTCTTTTCCTTGACAATTTTCCAATGCATGGCGTTCCTTGAGGTTCGAGTACGCATCCGAATTTGAAGTTGAACTGCGATCAAAACAGCTCAATACTATCTTGTTCCTATGCACATGTATATTTGTGCTACTCGGGTTTATCAATATAATTGTTTAGCCAGCTTCCAGGCAGTATCCACCAAAACGACAGTCAATTAAGTCACTTCGGGTATCCGTTAAATAAAAAGTTATCAGTACATGTACGAATGCGGGTAATTTGCATATTGTCCGGCCAAGCGCACGTGACAACTTTTTGTTGCATGTTGAGGATCGGATCAGATTACATGTAAGCATGTCGGAACAAAAAGTTTGGAAATCTAAGAATTGACGTGTTAGTTGTACTAACACAAAGATAAAGTTTATGTTTTATTACCTCCTCGATAATATTGATAATACATTTAAATATGACGTTGATTCTTTTCTGCATGAGACTCACTCAATTTACAAAATTAAGTTAACGAGATTTTTACCTAATAAAGCAACGAGGGTTTTTTTTCTCACGGAAAATATATGAATTACCCGACACAAAGCAGCCCGGGTGGCTGGAAATGCATCCAAAAGTAACTTTCAGCGTTTAGAAACCGATGTTTTTAATATAAGAATCAGCATTTATATTATTATCCGGTCATTAAATTTAGAGAAAAAGAAGAGTGGTACATTTTCTGAAAAGTAAACATAAATTTTTGTCATCTCTTTTTTCCAGCGGCCAGCATCCTTCCTTGTTCATATTCCAATATGCGCTTCTTTGTCGTTTTAAGTATATACGACAATAAACAGTTGCCAGTAAAAAAAAAACATTACTCCACATAATGCGGGCATCTGAACAGCTCCGCAAATGATCCCGGGACCGCAAATGATCCCCGATCGCAAATGATCCCTAAATTGGACCGCAAATGATCCCAGAACCGCAAATGATCCCCAGAGTGGACCGCAAATGATCCCGCATAAAATCGAGGAATGGCGTGGACGGTGGATCCGATTATTTGTTTTCCATTTTGAATATTTTTCCCAAGAACTGAAACCGCGCACGCTAGACATTTTTTATCTAGTTATCTGGTTATTGATGATGGAAGTGATCGAATGTTTTTTTTTATGCATTGATGCAGATTTTAGTAAACAAATAAATTCAAAATCATTGAACTAACGCAAGATACCAGGGGAGATATCAGTGAAAATAGTTCAGTCGAGAAGGTGTTTTGGGGGTAAACTTCATCCGCGTCTAGAGTTAATAAACAGGAGTTAACACCGTATGTTATATTTTTAGCGTCACGAAGATTCATTTATCTATAATTTTCGAAACTAAAGACGGTATTCTGCGCCATGAAACAAGCTATATAGAAATTGACACCCGTTACAGCAAACTACTTCATGAAATCGGCAAATAACATTTCCGGTGACTTCTATTTCATGCTGTTTTAACAGGCGGCATGACTGCATGATGAAGTGTGAAAACTGTGAAGTTTTTTTCATGCTCCTAAAAAAAAAAAAAAACAAGAGGAGAACTCTCATCGGAACGGCCATAAGGTGGCCGCCTGTAGGGGTTTCATTTACATATTGACAATAGTTTTTGGTACTTTGATAACGGGCCGCTTAAAACTGAGAGGTTCAACTGTAATTATTTGTGACGACAAGCCACTCCAGGGTTGCTGTCACGGTGATTGACATCCGATCTCGAACTGAACCGTCAAGGCGTGTCAGCTCAGTTATCAATGTCATGCGAGGTAGCTGCTTCTCCATGTGCTTGCAGTGTGGAAATGAGTAAATTGCTCCTTCTCGTGCTTACATTGGCATTATTGAAAGTGAGTTTAGGAGCCTGAAAAAAATCACAGTTTTCACACTTCATCAAAGCAGGCCGGGTGTTAAATTCACCGGAAATGTTATTTGCCAATTTCGTGAAGTAGTTAGCTGTTACGGGTTTCAATTTCCATGTCTAGCTTGTTTCATGGCGCAGAATATCGTCTTTAATCTCGAAATGCATAGATAAATGAATCTTCGTGACGCGAAAACACTTCCGTCATCAGTAACCAGGTAACTACAATGCGGGTCATAAGTGTTGGGACACTTAACGCGATGCTAGTGAAAATGTCTACCCTCCCCCCTCCCCCCCTCAAGCAGTGTTGAGTTTTGACCATTACACACACGTTATACAAAGAATGTTTATGTATATTTTTCAACACTGTTTTGGGGGAGGAGGGGAGTCGAATATAAGCTACAAAATCAACAAAAGTACTAATAAATTATTATTTTGTAATTTCTCATACAGTTTTCACAAGTGTCCCAACTACTTATGACCTGCATTGTCTGAAATGAACTTAAAGAGAAATAATGCAAACAACATTGTATTATACAATGAACTGAATAGTCCAAGACCTTTTACATTGGTAACTGAAAAATGTTTGTCATAGTCCAAACAGTTATATACTGGGAAAAAATTATTATCATAAGGCTATTCGAAATACATAAAACGCTGAGTTCTGACTTATTATTTTTTTGTCTGAAAAGCGCGTGAAAGTTTGAGGTATTCTTTACAACAGATATATTTTATTGTGTTTGTGAAGGCCTTACTTTTCAGTTTGCGCACTTTCTTGACATTTTTGTTTCTCCACAGGATAAAAAATTTACAGTTCCTATTATTCTCGTGTCCTCATTCTATTCACTATTTAGAAGGCGATAGAGCACTAAATAAACACAGTTTACCACTAAAACAATGATTGGTATGTCTGTGGTTCAACATAGAGTCTTCAGTTCAGGGAAGTTTCACGAAACTGCAATCTCTGCTATGGAAAGCGTAGGAATTCGACAACAGAGGCAGGTTTATTTAATAACCTATAGTAGGGAAAATCTTACTTCTTTCTCCACTCGGGAAAGCTTTGCCACAGCAATAGTTAATGCGTTTGAAAGAACAACTGTGGCAAAAGTGTTACACTGGGTTGTTTACCTAAAAACTTTTGCAGCAAAGACATCGAATTCGACAAAGACACGCCTTTCTTCGCGACCGCGGATGCTCCGCTAGTGTTAGTGAAAGGAGGGTCAATCGATCAGGCCAACACTCAGATGATGTCGGTCCGTTGGTGTTGGTGGCATTTCTGGAAACAAATACCACAAAAAGATCAACTTCGTCTAAATCCCTGCCCAAGATGTTTTGCCAAACTAATTCTGGAAAATAAATGAAAAGAAGGAAAGCCGAATGTCAACAATTCAAATGACACACACGCACAGAATAGCGTGAAATCACGCATTCGCCGTGACATTCTTTGACAGTGCTCCCGACAGTGCTCCATTAAAAAATGTCATTTTTAAACTGTAGTAAAAGGTTTTTAGATCTCATTTATCATATACAAGTAAAGAGAATGTAATTATATTCTAATTTCTGTTCAAATATGTATAGAGCAAGGTGTTGAAGTTAGAAAATGAACAGTGCTCCATCAGATGTTTATTGTAGAGTTTATACAAATATGTTGTTTTATGTGACGTTTCAGTGGAGCACTGTTCGAAATCCCACTTGTAGATATAATTTTGTAAAGGAATGTAGTATTTTGTATAGTATATTGTTCATGTTTTTATCAGGTTTATATAAATTCTTTATTATTAATTGCCAACGACGAAGAAAAATACATTACAAGTGGAGAACTGTGCTGCGTAACGGGAGTAACGTTACTTGTTCAAAATATTAACTCACTGTAACGCAACACTTTTTGTGTACGTTATGTTACAGTTTTAAAAGACCCTAGGATTTCTGACAGCCTCCTTTTTCATTTTTCGGGCAAATTGTAATCGTACCTTTTTGTCCTTTTCACTAAGAATCCCCTTCCTCCTGGCAGAAAAATACGAGTAGCCCTACTTGCTGATTGAAAACTAAGGCCACTCTCTTCTACCAGGCCCTTCACTGTCATGTGAACATTATTCTTTCTCAATCTCTTCATTGTTCGAATCAGTGTTCTCAAGTCGCGTTGACTTACGTGTCTTGGTCTCCCGGTTTTCTTACAGCTTCTACTCTCTGTAGCACTTCCAGGAAGTTCATCACTACATATTCTTTGAACAGATGATTTCGAGATTCCACAATCGTGTGCAATGCGTCTATACGATAATTTGTGGTATTTATTCAAATACCATGCTAAAGCTCTTTTGGATGCCGTTATTTGCTTGGTAAAAACCATCTTAATAGTTGTTTCTTTCCAAAAACTTTGCAATAACTGCCATTCGCAGAGTTTTGTGATTAACACAATTCGAATGAAAAAAGTTCACGTCACAGTACTAAACAGTTTTATAATGCCGTCCGCGCGCAAGTTCGTATACGGGCTAAACATTTCCTCTTATCGTGTAAAACATCTTATATTACGTTCGTGACTTCCATGTTATAGTAATGGTGGCAACTTATTATTGATTGACAACGCTGAGAGTAGTTTTCTGAAAGTAGTGGTTTTCAGACAGTCTGAAATGAACTTAAGGTAATTCCCTGGTAATAGAACCAAACATAGATTTCCGATGAAACTTGGTACACTTTTGTAACAAGTCAAGGAGATAATAAAAACGTGATAAAAAGAGGGGGTCACCGTGCTCGTTTCCACGCCACAATGCTGACGAGTGCGGTCATTTTGGCCCCTTTTGGCAAAAACCGTGCGCAGCAAATAAGCTCGATGTTTTTCAATGCAGCCGTGATATCGCACAGAGTTTGACTTTATTCCATTGTTTATTCACCGACGTTCCAGAAAAATGTCTTCGATTTCCTTTGTATTTACTTTACACTCCAAAGTAGATTCAAATTGGATATTAGGCGCTGTGGGACCGTAGTGGCTCCCTCCGGAGAATTTAGTTAAATTGCCAAAAAACTGATCATAGATTTCTGCCCATCTTTTTCTTGTGTAATGTAGATACTGTTCTTATTAAAATTATGAAATAAAAAATGGGGGTCACCGTGCTTGTTTAGAAGAAAACGACCATTTATTTCCCAGCCAAGCTTTGTCTGAAAGAAATCCTGTAATGTTCTGTATGTGCGCGCGCTCGCACTCGCGCTAAATGACGCGTGGCGCGCGCAAATGACGCAATAAATTATGCGCAGTAAGGATGCGCAATGCAATACCAAGGAATCACCTTAAAGAGAAATAATGCAAACAACATTGTATTATACAATGAAATAGTCCAAGACCTTTTACATTGGTAACTGAAAAATGTTTGTCATAGTCCAAACAGTTATATACTGGGAAAAAAATTATTATCATAAGGCTATTCGAAATACATAAAACGCTGAGTTCTGACTTATTATTTTTTTGTCTGAATTCGAAAAGCGCGTGAAAGTTTGAGGTATTCTTTACAACAGATATATTTTATTGTGTTTGTGAAGGCCTTACTTTTCAGTTTGCGCACTTTCTTGACATTTTTGTTTCTCCACAGGATAAAAAATGACATAATTCACAGTTCCTATTATTCTCGTGTCCTCATTCTATTCACTATTTAGAAGGCGATAGAGCACTAAATAAACACAGTTTACCACTAAAACAATGATTGGTATGTCTGTGGTTCAACATAGAGTCTTCAGTTCCGGGAAGTTTCACGAAACTGCAATCTCTGCTATGGAAAGCGTAGGAATTCGACAACAGAGGCAGGTTTATTTAATAACCTATAGTAGGGAAAATCTTACTTCTTTCTCCACTCGGGAAAGCTTTGCCACAGCAATAGTTAATGCGTTTGAAAGAACAACTGTGGCAAAAGTGTTACACTGGGTTGTTTACCTAAAAACTTTTGCAGCAAAGACATCGAATTCGACAAAGACACGCCTTTCTTCGCGACCGCGGATGCTCCGCTAGTGTTAGTGAAAGGAGGGTCAATCGATCAGGCCAACACTCAGATGATGTCGGTCCGTTGGTGTTGGTGGCATTTCTGGAAACAAATACCACAAAAAGATCAACTTCGTCTAAATCCCTGCCCAAGATGTTTTGCCAAACTAATTCTGGAAAATAAATGAAAAGAAGGAAAGCCGAATGTCAACAATTCAAATGACACACACGCACAGAATAGCGTGAAATCACGCATTCGCCGTGACATTCTTTGACAGTGCTCCCGACAGTGCTCCATTAAAAAATGTCATTTTTAAACTGTAGTAAAAGGTTTTTAGATCTCATTTATCATATACAAGTAAAGAGAATGTAATTATATTCTAATTTTTGTTCAAATATGTATAGAGCAAGGTGTTGAAGTTAGAAAATGAACAGTGCTCCATCAGATGTTTATTGTAGAGTTTATACAAATATGTTGTTTTATGTGACGTTTCAGTGGAGCACTGTTCGAAATCCCACTTGTAGATATAATTTTGTAAAGGAATGTAGTATTTTGTATAGTATATTGTTCATGTTTTTTATCAGGTTTATATAAATTCTTTATTATTAATTGCCAACGACGAAGAAAAATACATTACAAGTGGAGAACTGTGCTGCGTAACGGGAGTAACGTTACTTGTTCAAAATATTAACTCACTGTAACGCAACACTTTTTGTGTACGTTATGTTACAGTTTTAAAAGACCCTAGGATTTCTGACAGCCTCCTTTTTCATTTTTCGGGCAAATTGTAATCGTACCTTTTTGTCCTTTTCACTAAGAATCCCCTTCCTCCTGGCAGAAAAATACGAGTAGCCCTACTTGCTGATTGAAAACTAAGGCCACTCTCTTCTACCAGGCCCTTCACTGTCATGTGAACATTATTCTTTCTCAATCTCTTCATTGTTCGAATCAGTGTTCTCAAGTCGCGTTGACTTACATGTCTTGGTCTCCCGGTTTTCTTACAGCTTCTACTCTCTGTAGCACTTCCAGGAAGTTCATCACTACATATTCTTTGAACAGATGATTTCGAGATTCCACAATCGTGTGCAATGCGTCTATACGATAATTTGTGGTATTTATTCAAAAAAACCATGCTAAAGCTCTTTTGGATGCCGTTATTTGCTTGGTAAAAACCATCTTAATAGTTGTTTCTTTCCAAAAACTTTGCAATAACTGCCATTCGCAGAGTTTTGTGATTAACACAATTCGAATGAAAAAAGTTCACGTCACAGTACTAGACAGTTTTATAATGCCGTCCGCGCGCAAGTTCGTATACGGGCTAAACATTTCGTCTTGTCGTATAAAACATCTTATATTACGTTCGTGACTACCATGTTATAGTAATGGTGGCAACTTATTATTGATTGACAACGCTGAGAGTAGTTTTCTGAAAGTAGTGGTTTTCAGACAATGCGCCGGGGTCATAAGTGTTGGGACACTTAACGCGATGCTAGTGAAAATGTCTACCCCCCTCAAGCAGTGTTGAGTTTTGACCATTACACACACGTTATACAAAGAATGTTTATGTATATTTTTCAACACTGTTTTGGGGGAGGAGGGGAGTCGAATATAAGCTACAAAATCAACAAAAGTACTAATAAATTATTATTTTGTAATTTCTCATACAGTTTTCACAAGTGTCCCAACTACTTATGACCTGCATTGTCTGAAATGAACTTAAAGAGAAATAATGCAAACAACATTGTATTATACAATGAACTGAATAGTCCAAGACCTTTTACATTGGTAACTGAAAAATGTTTGTCATAGTCCAAACAGTTATATACTGGGAAAAAATTATTATCATAAGGCTATTCGAAATACATAAAACGCTGAGTTCTGACTTATTATTTTTTTGTCTGAAAAGCGCGTGAAAGTTTGAGGTATTCTTTACAACAGATATATTTTATTGTGTTTGTGAAGGCCTTACTTTTCAGTTTGCGCACTTTCTTGACATTTTTGTTTCTCCACAGGATAAAAAATTTACAGTTCCTATTATTCTCGTGTCCTCATTCTATTCACTATTTAGAAGGCGATAGAGCACTAAATAAACACAGTTTACCACTAAAACAATGATTGGTATGTCTGTGGTTCAACATAGAGTCTTCAGTTCAGGGAAGTTTCACGAAACTGCAATCTCTGCTATGGAAAGCGTAGGAATTCGACAACAGAGGCAGGTTTATTTAATAACCTATAGTAGGGAAAATCTTACTTCTTTCTCCACTCGGGAAAGCTTTGCCACAGCAATAGTTAATGCGTTTGAAAGAACAACTGTGGCAAAAGTGTTACACTGGGTTGTTTACCTAAAAACTTTTGCAGCAAAGACATCGAATTCGACAAAGACACGCCTTTCTTCGCGACCGCGGATGCTCCGCTAGTGTTAGTGAAAGGAGGGTCAATCGATCAGGCCAACACTCAGATGATGTCGGTCCGTTGGTGTTGGTGGCATTTCTGGAAACAAATACCACAAAAAGATCAACTTCGTCTAAATCCCTGCCCAAGATGTTTTGCCAAACTAATTCTGGAAAATAAATGAAAAGAAGGAAAGCCGAATGTCAACAATTCAAATGACACACACGCACAGAATAGCGTGAAATCACGCATTCGCCGTGACATTCTTTGACAGTGCTCCCGACAGTGCTCCATTAAAAAATGTCATTTTTAAACTGTAGTAAAAGGTTTTTAGATCTCATTTATCATATACAAGTAAAGAGAATGTAATTATATTCTAATTTCTGTTCAAATATGTATAGAGCAAGGTGTTGAAGTTAGAAAATGAACAGTGCTCCATCAGATGTTTATTGTAGAGTTTATACAAATATGTTGTTTTATGTGACGTTTCAGTGGAGCACTGTTCGAAATCCCACTTGTAGATATAATTTTGTAAAGGAATGTAGTATTTTGTATAGTATATTGTTCATGTTTTTATCAGGTTTATATAAATTCTTTATTATTAATTGCCAACGACGAAGAAAAATACATTACAAGTGGAGAACTGTGCTGCGTAACGGGAGTAACGTTACTTGTTCAAAATATTAACTCACTGTAACGCAACACTTTTTGTGTACGTTATGTTACAGTTTTAAAAGACCCTAGGATTTCTGACAGCCTCCTTTTTCATTTTTCGGGCAAATTGTAATCGTACCTTTTTGTCCTTTTCACTAAGAATCCCCTTCCTCCTGGCAGAAAAATACGAGTAGCCCTACTTGCTGATTGAAAACTAAGGCCACTCTCTTCTACCAGGCCCTTCACTGTCATGTGAACATTATTCTTTCTCAATCTCTTCATTGTTCGAATCAGTGTTCTCAAGTCGCGTTGACTTACGTGTCTTGGTCTCCCGGTTTTCTTACAGCTTCTACTCTCTGTAGCACTTCCAGGAAGTTCATCACTACATATTCTTTGAACAGATGATTTCGAGATTCCACAATCGTGTGCAATGCGTCTATACGATAATTTGTGGTATTTATTCAAATACCATGCTAAAGCTCTTTTGGATGCCGTTATTTGCTTGGTAAAAACCATCTTAATAGTTGTTTCTTTCCAAAAACTTTGCAATAACTGCCATTCGCAGAGTTTTGTGATTAACACAATTCGAATGAAAAAAGTTCACGTCACAGTACTAAACAGTTTTATAATGCCGTCCGCGCGCAAGTTCGTATACGGGCTAAACATTTCCTCTTATCGTGTAAAACATCTTATATTACGTTCGTGACTTCCATGTTATAGTAATGGTGGCAACTTATTATTGATTGACAACGCTGAGAGTAGTTTTCTGAAAGTAGTGGTTTTCAGACAGTCTGAAATGAACTTAAGGTAATTCCCTGGTAATAGAACCAAACATAGATTTCCGATGAAACTTGGTACACTTTTGTAACAAGTCAAGGAGATAATAAAAACGTGATAAAAAGAGGGGGTCACCGTGCTCGTTTCCACGCCACAATGCTGACGAGTGCGGTCATTTTGGCCCCTTTTGGCAAAAACCGTGCGCAGCAAATAAGCTCGATGTTTTTCAATGCAGCCGTGATATCGCACAGAGTTTGACTTTATTCCATTGTTTATTCACCGACGTTCCAGAAAAATGTCTTCGATTTCCTTTGTATTTACTTTACACTCCAAAGTAGATTCAAATTGGATATTAGGCGCTGTGGGACCGTAGTGGCTCCCTCCGGAGAATTTAGTTAAATTGCCAAAAAACTGATCATAGATTTCTGCCCATCTTTTTCTTGTGTAATGTAGATACTGTTCTTATTAAAATTATGAAATAAAAAATGGGGGTCACCGTGCTTGTTTAGAAGAAAACGACCATTTATTTCCCAGCCAAGCTTTGTCTGAAAGAAATCCTGTAATGTTCTGTATGTGCGCGCGCTCGCACTCGCGCTAAATGACGCGTGGCGCGCGCAAATGACGCAATAAATTATGCGCAGTAAGGATGCGCAATGCAATACCAAGGAATCACCTTAAAGAGAAATAATGCAAACAACATTGTATTATACAATGAAATAGTCCAAGACCTTTTACATTGGTAACTGAAAAATGTTTGTCATAGTCCAAACAGTTATATACTGGGAAAAAAATTATTATCATAAGGCTATTCGAAATACATAAAACGCTGAGTTCTGACTTATTATTTTTTGTCTGAATTCGAAAAGCGCGTGAAAGTTTGAGGTATTCTTTACAACAGATATATTTTATTGTGTTTGTGAAGGCCTTACTTTTCAGTTTGCGCACTTTCTTGACATTTTTGTTTCTCCACAGGATAAAAAATGACATAATTCACAGTTCCTATTATTCTCGTGTCCTCATTCTATTCACTATTTAGAAGGCGATAGAGCACTAAATAAACACAGTTTACCACTAAAACAATGATTGGTATGTCTGTGGTTCAACATAGAGTCTTCAGTTCCGGGAAGTTTCACGAAACTGCAATCTCTGCTATGGAAAGCGTAGGAATTCGACAACAGAGGCAGGTTTATTTAATAACCTATAGTAGGGAAAATCTTACTTCTTTCTCCACTCGGGAAAGCTTTGCCACAGCAATAGTTAATGCGTTTGAAAGAACAACTGTGGCAAAAGTGTTACACTGGGTTGTTTACCTAAAAACTTTTGCAGCAAAGACATCGAATTCGACAAAGACACGCCTTTCTTCGCGACCGCGGATGCTCCGCTAGTGTTAGTGAAAGGAGGGTCAATCGATCAGGCCAACACTCAGATGATGTCGGTCCGTTGGTGTTGGTGGCATTTCTGGAAACAAATACCACAAAAAGATCAACTTCGTCTAAATCCCTGCCCAAGATGTTTTGCCAAACTAATTCTGGAAAATAAATGAAAAGAAGGAAAAGCCGAATGTCAACAATTCAAATGACACACACGCACAGAATAGCGTGAAATCACGCATTCGCCGTGACATTCTTTGACAGTGCTCCCGACAGTGCTCCATTAAAAAATGTCATTTTTAAACTGTAGTAAAAGGTTTTTAGATCTCATTTATCATATACAAGTAAAGAGAATGTAATTATATTCTAATTTTTGTTCAAATATGTATAGAGCAAGGTGTTGAAGTTAGAAAATGAACAGTGCTCCATCAGATGTTTATTGTAGAGTTTATACAAATATGTTGTTTTATGTGACGTTTCAGTGGAGCACTGTTCGAAATCCCACTTGTAGATATAATTTTGTAAAGGAATGTAGTATTTTGTATAGTATATTGTTCATGTTTTTATCAGGTTTATATAAATTCTTTATTATTAATTGCCAACGACGAAGAAAAATACATTACAAGTGGAGAACTGTGCTGCGTAACGGGAGTAACGTTACTTGTTCAAAATATTAACTCACTGTAACGCAACACTTTTTGTGTACGTTATGTTACAGTTTTAAAAGACCCTAGGATTTCTGACAGCCTCCTTTTTTATTTTTCGGGCAAATTGTAATCGTACCTTTTTGTCCTTTTCACTAAGAATCCCCTTCCTCCTGGCAGAAAAATACGAGTAGCCCTACTTGCTGATTGAAAACTAAGGCCACTCTCTTCTACCAGGCCCTTCACTGTCATGTGAACATTATTCTTTCTCAATCTCTTCATTGTTCGAATCAGTGTTCTCAAGTCGCGTTGACTTACATGTCTTGGTCTCCCGGTTTTCTTACAGCTTCTACTCTCTGTAGCACTTCCAGGAAGTTCATCACTACATATTCTTTGAACAGATGATTTCGAGATTCCACAATCGTGTGCAATGCGTCTATACGATAATTTGTGGTATTTATTCAAATACCATGCTAAAGCTCTTTTGGATGCCGTTATTTGCTTGGTAAAAACCATCTTAATAGTTGTTTCTTTCCAAAAACTTTGCAATAACTGCCATTCGCAGAGTTTTGTGATTAACACAATTCGAATGAAAAAAGTTCACGTCACAGTACTAAACAGTTTTATAATGCCGTCCGCGCGCAAGTTCGTATACGGGCTAAACATTTCCTCTTATCGTGTAAAACATCTTATATTACGTTCGTGACTTCCATGTTATAGTAATGGTGGCAACTTATTATTGATTGACAACGCTGAGAGTAGTTTTCTGAAAGTAGTGGTTTTCAGACAGTCTGAAATGAACTTAAGGTAATTCCCTGGTAATAGAACCAAACATAGATTTCCGATGAAACTTGGTACACTTTTGTAACAAGTCAAGGAGATAATAAAAACGTGATAAAAAGAGGGGGTCACCGTGCTCGTTTCCACGCCACAATGCTGACGAGTGCGGTCATTTTGGCCCCTTTTGGCAAAAACCGTGCGCAGCAAATAAGCTCGATGTTTTTCAATGCAGCCGTGATATCGCACAGAGTTTGACTTTATTCCATTGTTTATTCACCGACGTTCCAGAAAAATGTCTTCGATTTCCTTTGTATTTACTTTACACTCCAAAGTAGATTCAAATTGGATATTAGGCGCTGTGGGACCGTAGTGGCTCCCTCCGGAGAATTTAGTTAAATTGCCAAAAAACTGATCATAGATTTCTGCCCATCTTTTTCTTGTGTAATGTAGATACTGTTCTTATTAAAATTATGAAATAAAAAATGGGGGTCACCGTGCTTGTTTAGAAGAAAACGACCATTTATTTCCCAGCCAAGCTTTGTCTGAAAGAAATCCTGTAATGTTCTGTATGTGCGCGCGCTCGCACTCGCGCTAAATGACGCGTGGCGCGCGCAAATGACGCAATAAATTATGCGCAGTAAGGATGCGCAATGCAATACCAAGGAATCACCTTAAAGAGAAATAATGCAAACAACATTGTATTATACAATGAAATAGTCCAAGACCTTTTACATTGGTAACTGAAAAATGTTTGTCATAGTCCAAACAGTTATATACTGGGGAAAAAATATTATCATAAGGCTATTCGAAATACATAAAACGCTGAGTTCTGACTTATTATTTTTTTGTCTGAATTCGAAAAGCGCGTGAAAGTTTGAGGTATTCTTTACAACAGATATATTTTATTGTGTTTGTGAAGGCCTTACTTTTCTGTTTGCGCACTTTCTTGACATTTTTGTTTCTCCACAGGATAAAAAATGACATAATTCACAGTTCCTATTATTCTCGTGTCCTCATTCTATTCACTATTTAGAAGGCGATAGAGCACTAAATAAACACAGTTTACCACTAAAACAATGATTGGTATGTCTGTGGTTCAACATAGAGTCTTCAGTTCCGGGAAGTTTCACGAAACTGCAATCTCTGCTATGGAAAGCGTAGGAATTCGACAACAGAGGCAGGTTTATTTAATAACCTATAGTAGGGAAAATCTTACTTCTTTCTCCACTCGGGAAAGCTTTGCCACAGCAATAGTTAATGCGTTTGAAAGAACAACTGTGGCAAAAGTGTTACACTGGGTTGTTTACCTAAAAACTTTTGCAGCAAAGACATCGAATTCGACAAAGACACGCCTTTCTTCGCGACCGCGGATGCTCCGCTAGTGTTAGTGAAAGGAGGGTCAATCGATCAGGCCAACACTCAGATGATGTCGGTCCGTTGGTGTTGGTGGCATTTCTGGAAACAAATACCACAAAAAGATCAACTTCGTCTAAATCCCTGCCCAAGATGTTTTGCCAAACTAATTCTGGAAAATAAATGAAAAGAAGGAAAGCCGAATGTCAACAATTCAAATGACACACACGCACAGAATAGCGTGAAATCACGCATTCACCGTGACATTCTTTGACAGTGCTCCCGACAGTGCTCCATTAAAAAATGTCATTTTTAAACTGTAGTAAAAGGTTTTTAGATCTCATTTATCATATACAAGTAAAGAGAATGTAATTATATTCTAATTTCTGTTCAAATATGTATAGAGCAAGGTGTTGAAGTTAGAAAATGAACAGTGCTCCATCAGATGTTTATTGTAGAGTTTATACAAATATGTTGTTTTATGTGACGTTTCAGTGGAGCACTGTTCGAAATCCCACTTGTAGATATAATTTTGTAAAGGAATGTAGTATTTTGTATAGTATATTGTTCATGTTTTTTATCAGGTTTATATAAATTCTTTATTATTAATTGCCAACGACGAAGAAAAATACATTACAAGTGGAGAACTGTGCTGCGTAACGGGAGTAACGTTACTTGTTCAAAATATTAACTCACTGTAACGCAACACTTTTTGTGTACGTTATGTTTACAGTTTTAAAAGACCCTAGGATTTCTGACAGCCTCCTTTTTCATTTTTCGGGCAAATTGTAATCGTACCTTTTTGTCCTTTTCACTAAGAATCCCCTTCCTCCTGGCAGAAAAATACGAGTAGCCCTACTTGCTGATTGAAAACTAAGGCCACTCTCTTCTACCAGGCCCTTCACTGTCATGTGAACATTATTCTTTCTCAATCTCTTCATTGTACGAATCAGTGTTCTCAAGTCGCGTTGACTTACGTGTCTTGGTCTCCCGGTTTTCTTACAGCTTCTACTCTCTGTAGCACTTCCAGGAAGTTCATCACTACATATTCTTTGAACAGATGATTTCGAGATTCCACAATCGTGTGCAATGCGTCTATACGATAATTTGTGGTATTTATTCAAATACCATGCTAAAGCTCTTTTGGATGCCGTTATTTGCTTGGTAAAAACCATCTTAATAGTTGTTTCTTTCCAAAAACTTTGCAATAACTGCCATTCGCAGAGTTTTGTGATTAACACAATTCGAATGAAAAAAGTTCACGTCACAGTACTAGACAGTTTTATAATGCCGTCCGCGCGCAAGTTCGTATACGGGCTAAACATTTCGTCTTGTCGTATAAAACATCTTATATTACGTTCGTGACTACCATGTTATAGTAATGGTGGCAACTTATTATTGATTGACAACGCTGAGAGTAGTTTTCTGAAAGTAGTGGTTTTCAGACAATGCGCCGGGGTCATAAGTGTTGGGACACTTAACGCGATGCTAGTGAAAATGTCTACCCCCCTCAAGCAGTGTTGAGTTTTGACCATTACACACACGTTATACAAAGAATGTTTATGTATATTTTTCAACACTGTTTTGGGGAGGGGGGGAGTCGAATATAAGCTACAAAATCAACAAAAGTACTAATAAATTATTATTTTGTAATTTCTCATACAGTTTTCACAAGTGTCCCAACTACTTATGACCTGCATTGTAGATAAAAATGTCTAGCGTGCACAGATTCAGTTCTCAGGAAAAATAGTCAAAATGGAAAAAAACCGCGTCCACCGTCCACGCCATTCTTCAATTTTAGCGGGATCATTCGCGGTCCAATTTGGGGATCATTTGCGGTCGGGGATCATTTGCGGAGCTGTACACATCGTCAATTCCAAGCCGCTCATCCCCCCCCCCACCCCGGGAAGTTGTCAGAATGTTGCAAATGCCCCACATTGGGCCGGGACAGCTCATAGCATATTCTCTTGGAAGAGTGCAAATGCCCAATCACTGGACAACAACATTTTATTTTCTCTCAAGCAAGCCAAAAATCTACATTTCAATCAGAACTCAGTTATCAATTGTTGATGTTTTGTTCAGTTGCTTATGGTAATTACAACTTTTGTCGATTGCGAACTGGCGGGTAAAATATTAACTAGTGAACTGATGACTTCTGGAAATTTTTATTATTATTCGGGCGATGATGTCATCGCCCGAATCTTAAATTGGGCTTTGTATGCGACTAAAAGGCTCGGTCTAGTTGCTCGGCTGAAGTGGTACGATGAGAGCTGGGGCAGAGTGTTTTTATTGTTAACTTATTTTTCTCTGGTTATTTTTGTTATACACGTTTGGGAAGTTGGAAGTGGCAAAGGACCACGAAGTAAAATACTGCTGGTATACGTAGGATCAGGTATTCGTTTATTCCGCGACTCGTCGCGCTATATTGTGAAGTCTTTTTTTTTCTATTTAGTATTGAAGTCTCCGAGCAATTCGTATCCGGTTTGTTTGTGCAGTTATGTGGATCGATAGGAAATGCAAAATTGTTAACCGTTACGCGAGCGAAAATGAAAAAATATTTTTGGACAGTGTTGTTGCGTTTGTTTATAATTGAAGTCATTGAACGGAAAATGTTGTTTTATCTATTGCGTTTCTGCAACGTCTGAAAATACAAGTGATATCAATCGATTATTTTACGATGAAACATGCGATTAGTTGTTTGTGACATAGAGGGCAAAAGTTTCGGAAAACATTCAAGGCGCGAAGCTAAATTCAGGTGGCGGATCGAAAATATTCCTTCAAAATAACTAGCTTACACTCAAGGCAAGTAAAACGTAATTTTATTCACCTCTTGGCGTGTTTTGAAGCTTTCCGCCGGCGAGTTGCTTGACATGTCAAATATCCTACATCGATGAAACAGCAAACGACGATAGTTGATTTTTACGCGGTCTGTTAGAAGACTTATTCGATAATTGCTATGATGTTTTGGCGAAACAAATGAAGGTGATATGTATTTTGTCGGAAAGTCTAGTTGCAACGGGAAAAAAAATAATGTTGACATGACTGGAATCGCGAAAGTAGAAAATTGCTGACGCATGGAGATTAAATTCAACAACAAGTTACGTCATTGATATATATATATATACCGTGGTTCAGGTATTATTTTCATACATGTCGCATATTGGACGTTCTTCATTTAAGGAATAAAACCTCCGTTCCTATGTCTTTATACTCTGATAAAGATCATAGAGCCACTCCATTTTCGCTCCCGAGATGGCGTAGAGAGAATCCGAGCTATGTTACAACAACTTTTATACGTGGCTCAAAATTCTCAATAGCGAAATTCTCCTTACTGGATCGAATGTGACTGCGAGTAAAATTGCGAGTGCGAGAGAAGCTTTCCAAAGGTTAAACTGCTAAGAAACTGGTACGTTTTAGAAACTTAAGTACAAATTAACGCTCAAATAAACAATTTACCTTTGTCTACATTTTATTGAAGACATTTTCCTTACAGGAATCGCTGAATGAATCAAAGCGTCTGCCACGACTGCCAGATTTCCTCGCGCTCGCCGGTCAACTATGGAAATCAAAATCCTCGACTTAAAATATTTAGCCTCAAAATCACTCAAACAATAAAGCGACAATAAGCATATACCTTTCTCCAATAGCTTACATTGTTTGGTCGGTCGAAGTCTGCTCGTAAATGCGTGTAAAAGCTGAATTTCTTGCAAACAAGCCGAGTTTAGCCGACTGTAAATGATCCGCTTGAGTGAGCGTTTAGCGTGATCTGACGTCATATCTATTCTTTATACTCTGGTAAGGGATGGACCATTTTATTTTGGGAGGGGGGGGGGGGGGGGGGGGTTGGGCAATTACCAAAAAAACATTCCTGCACAGCAAAAGTAGAGAGAAAAAAGTCGTGCAAAGCTCACACACTCACTCACAAGTACAAAGTGAAAACAATTATTGCACAAACTCAATACGGAAAAAAATTCGAGCTCAGAAAAATTGCCCAAACCCCCCCCCCCCCCCCCCTCCCAAAATAAAATGGTCCATCCCTAAAGACATAGCTTTTTCTGTGAGAAACATACGCGCGAGAATCTCAGCTATTTTTATATCAAGTGTATTAAATAAAATCACGCGCCGTATATTTTTGTCATTGATGATTAAACAAATGTGATGTAAAAATGGATAAGCGGATAGTCAAATTCGCCGACTCGTTCTCGCGACTCGAAATTGTGACTCCCGCTTTGAATTTTCTTTGCCTCCCAAAGTAAACCAGCGAGAGCTTGTAAAAAACGATTCAGGGCAAGTCATCAAAACAGCGCATTAAATAAAAATCACGCAGTTGTTAATTTTGACATGTCTGGGACATATATACATGAAACGTGTTGAGGCTTGCGGATTAAATTTTTACAACAACAAGTTACGTCATCATTCGAATTGATCAATTGATAGGGGGTTTCCCACGACTGGCCTTCTAGCTGAATGAGAAATATTTACAACTGTTTGCTTGCGGTATAAAAAGTAGGTTTATTGTTTCAATGGCTATTTGACAGAAGCGAAATTTCAGATTTCATTTTATTTGACCTAAAAGACCCTTAGGTAAATGATTTTCGAAAATAATATCAAAAAGTTATATAATCGCTCTTTCGTTTTTGCGAAAAGTCAAAACATTCAAAATAGCGCTCGTTCGATCCCGTCGAAAACAATAAAAACTTGTGCAATTTCAGGAAGCTTGTACGCAACAATGAAAAGCATTCCTGGTTTGCTCTTTGGCTACGTATAAAACAATCCTTTAATCTACCCTCAGGTATAAAAATAATGTAATCATTTTAATTTTGTGTCAACATACCTACTGACCCATTGAAAATAGTGACGGATGGATGTTTTAGGTCACGATAAAATTATAGGGTCAACTTCAGAGGCCTATATAACTGCTATTATTTATACGACATAGCATTTTAGAGTGCGAATATGCACAAAGACGAGAGCAAATATGAGACCGTATTACATGGGTCTCAGTCCCCCTGACCGCGCGCTACGGAAAACTCTGTTGAAAGCCAATATTTTTGGAAAGAATTAAAACTGACTCGTAAAAATACACAGCCGTATTACACAACTTTCCGCTGAATAACCTCAATGTATATGTATTTCTAAACATATTTAAACGTCATATCTAGAATAATTTATATTTAGCTTGGTTCTGGTAACATTTCGATAGTTTTAGGCCCAGTTCAGACGCCGTACTTCAAGCCCCCGGCACACTAGGCGATTTCATTCGCTCGTCGCGGCGAATTTAATCGCCAGCGAAATTCGCCAGCGAATTTCGTCGCTGCGTTTTGCGGCACACTTGGCGATTTTTTCGGCGATTTTTCTGGCGATTCGGTTCCAGGGCATTCTCTCGACGCCATTTGAAAAATCACGTGAGGAAATCGCGAACTGTGATTGGTTGAATAAGCTGGCGATCGCCGATTTCAATCGCGGGAGCGGGCACACTTAGCGATCGCCGGCGATTTGACGGCGAACTTTATCGCCGATATCTGACATGCCAGATATCGGCGATTTTGATCGCAGATCGCGGCGATCAAAATCGCTGGCGAAATTCGCCGTCGCAGAAGCGGGCACACTTGGCGATTTTCGCCGATCGCCGCGACGAGCGAATAAAATCGCCTAGTGTGCCGGGGGCTTCACACGAGCGGAATCGAATTCGATGAATTAATTAATACGTTCATGTGAAGTACGGCGTCTGAATCAATTCGGAACGGCTGCATGAATTCGGATCGGCTCAGCCGTTCTTCCCGCCTGGCTCAGCCGGGAATATTAACGGCTATGGACCGACTTTGATTCAGACGCCGAACTTCACATGCATGAGCCGAAACAAATGTATGAATTATTATAATGTATCTTTCAATATAACAGCAATTTTCCCCTATTAAATTAAGTTCGGCTGAATTAAGGTCGGCGTTTGAATCAATTCAGCCGGTCTAAATTAATTTGGGTCGGCCTAAATTCGAATTCGATTCGGCTCATGTGAAGTACGGCGTCTGAACTGGGCCTAAATTAGCACAATACCTTGCCAAGATACGGAAAATATAAGCTTTAATACTACAGATGAATTGATATACGGCGAGGACGTTTAGATAAGGGCTTAATATGGCACTAATGCAGTTTATATACTGCAACATTTTAAGCCAGTAATGTTATTCGGTATTATCATACTTATTTACCGACTGTAGGAAAATCAATCAGCCGTTAACTAACGGCTTAAAATGTGACAGTAGGAATATAGGAACATTTTAAAATGTTACAGTATTAAACTGCCATCACGTACCAACGAAGCTAATATTTTAAAACATTTTTTTAAAACCTCACCTGACTACAATGTCTAAGGATTATTTTCCCATAGCTTCCGAGCAGGATATTGAGTAAATTACTCTCTTATATTTAACACTACCTTTTACCAAACATGATGTTCCCAGCGTATCACATCGAACGTTCGGAAATCGAACCTAATCGAACTAAATCGAACTAAATCGAACGATTGAATTCGATTTTGTTCGGTCATCGAACGAAATCGAACTGGCATATTTTTTTTGTGAGTGTGATTTCCGAACCAAATCGAACGAAATCGAATGTCATAGTTCGATTTTGTTCGATTTTTATATTTTATATATTTATTTATTAACCGGGCGTGGGCCTGGGGCCCAGCCCGGTTAATAAAATAGCTTCTGTTTTTTTTTTTGTCGTCGATCTCTTATACCTCTACTCCGCCAAAGTGCTAGGAGAAGAGCTAGGGTGAGTATGAATATATATGAATGTATTCGCCTTGTGAAAGATTTTCTCGGGGAAGAACGAAGCCCGGACTCGAGAGAGCGGCGGAAATCGAGCCTATGTGAAAGTTGGACTGGTCCAAACAGATATTAATTTAGGACCGCGTAAATACATCGGAGCGGCGTACAGATTTCGCAACGTCGGTGAGTTTGACTCGTCAAAATATTAAATCATTGTACTCACTACTAGGTGGACACACTAGGAGCGCCATTAGATCAATTTTTTTTTATCAAGGCTACGTTACATTTCGCCAGGGTCATAATATTGTCCTGTTTGTTTTGTGTGAAATACATTTCTTTTCCGAAAAGGAAAACAGAAACTTGCCCAGACTCGCAGATTTATGTAAACAGAAACTTGCTGAGACGTGCAGATTTATATTTGGACGATTACGTCATAGGGTCACGTCGAATCGTGACTTGAAGAGATTGTCTGTGAGGTGCGTACGTACATCACATACACTGGAAGCGCCATTAGATCAATTTTTGAGCTATTTTTTTTAGAAAAATAGCTTCTTAGCTGTCGTATTGGACGATGTAGCGAGGTAGGTATGTATGTTTGTACGACCAATCAAAATCGGACTACCATCAACAACACTAAGTTCAACAACCAATGAAATTGCCGTTTGTAAAGCGGCATAGTTCTGAGAAGAAGAGCGATTTTAGGACTGCCATCTTTGTTTGTGTGCCATACTGGAAAGTTCGTATTTTATACGCCGAAGTTTTACGCCACGGTTTTTGCCGAAAAAAATTTTCCGCCAGCCTGCCGTAAAAAAATTTTCTAACACGCCACACGCCGGCCGACGCCAGCACTCGCCAGTGCTCTTATAACCTGTTCCCTCTCCCTAAATTAAAGGCCCGAAGGGCCGGAAATATTTCTGGCCCCCTCCTTATAAACAGGTCTGGATCCGCCACTTTTTATGTACCATTTGTTCAGGTTAGTGTTGAATGTTTAGAATGTTTCGGATTTACGCCACGCCAGCAAGAAGCAAGAAAAAAAGCTCTGTGAAATACGCCAAAAGTTGGCGTAAAAGCCTAGCTCCACGCCGAAGATCTTCGGCGTGACATACAAACTTTCCAGTATGGTTTGTGTGTAAAGGCCGGCATATAACTAAGACATCGATCCCTTCGAGAAGATGAAGGCAACCTAAGCTAAGCTAGTGATAAGCACCAGAAAAGGAAAACCTGATGAGACCAATACTGAACTTGACATCTGAAAGTATGAATGGCGCCGATTCAGCATGCAGTAATATAAGAACTTCGATCAACCACGAAGGAACAAACATAAAGAAGAAGAAATAGGGGTGTTACGAAAACTACGACCCTCGAAAACTAAGACCTAGTATCCTTTGTATTGTTACTGTTATGTTCATTCATGAGATTTTACCAGAAGTCTCTTTTATTTTCCCCGGTACGTTGAGAATTCCGCGCTAAAGTAACTACTTTGAATATTCGAGGATTCGGTGACGAATCATGCCAAATAGAATTTGATTTTTGCTAAACACGCGCTATTTCGATGTTTTGCTGTTGAGTGCAGAAATTTTCACGGGAAGTGGTAAATTCGTGAGCAGATATTTTGAAGAGAAAAGTTGAAATATGCTTACGCAAGTTCTCTTGTCTTTTTAATAGTTGACTTTCGGTCAATCTTCTTGGGTTGATTTTATTCACAGAACTTGTTACGTTTTATCCGAATGTTTACCATATTAATTTCGGTAAAACAGAAACGTATGTAATGTGATACTTTTGGTTGTAATGTCGGCGTGTGTAACCTGATACTTTTGTTTTTCATGCAAAGGATGTAACCTGATACTTTTGTTTTTCGTACAAACGCTTGTGATAATTGAATTAGTTCTTGTTTCTCAGTTGGATAAATATCTGCGTGTTGAATAAAATAAAATCTTTTCTCTTCAATTTTATCACAAGGATTTTCAATATATGGCATTTATTTCCAGTTTGGTGCAAATTTGCTGCAGTAGAAATATGGATATCGAAAACAAAATATAATTTGATACACTTGTTTTCAAATGTAAATTTAATTTAATTACATGTAAAAGAGCCGAAATTTAATAAAAACGTGATGTTTTTCTTTGGAATGAAATCAAAAAATTGTTTTCCTTTAAGGTACTGTGAGGATTTGCAGTTCTTGGTGTTCTGCTATGTGAATTGTCATTAAATTTTAGCATTTTGTATTATATTTTGATTAATAAATGCATTACAACATGTCAGGGTCAAAAGGTCATCAATCAAATTTACATGAATGTTTTAAGCAGACCTTCACTAAGGCTTTTAATTATACGATGATAAGGAGTACAATTTAATATTTAAAACAACACACTGTACTGGCACAAATATTTCTTGATGAACCACAACACAAATGGTTTATGTTTTAATACCTAAATAAAATACTTTTGTTGACCCTTGTCATGTGTAACGCAGGTTTTGTTCAATTGTCACGCATTCGTTTCCAACTGTTTCTTTGCCTGGTAGTTCAAGGAAGATGTAAAAACAACTGCCCCTCACAGAACCGTTTTTATTTTATAGTAGTCAACTATTGGACTGGAGGTGGGGATTTGCACTCCCAGGGTGGGGTAGGCTCAGTCTCCAGCTGTGGGTGTTTCGGTGTGCCTGCGATCCTCTCCACCTCGATCGCGGACTGGGGGAGCATGCGTAGCTGACTGCTCTGACATTCAACCCTTCGAGTCTTTGAGTTTGACCACTCGGTAACAAATGTAACTTTTCAAAATGTTTGGAAAATATTCTTTATCTCAAAACACCAATGCAGTCCAATCTCTTTTTTATTTCTTTCACGTTACGCTTTTAACATCCAAGAATTGCATTATTTTCTAATCGACGACACCAAACGTTATTTTCCTTTTAACTACAATTCGCAATTTTAAAACTTAAACCACCCAAGTAAAATTAATAAAATATAAAAAACGTTTGAATATTCTCTGACTGGAAACATTCGATCGTCCATTGAATATAATCAACTTGACCAGCACAAAACTGTTTGCCAGGAAAACAAGCCACATCGCTTGATTTTTGATAACTTAAAATACACTATACTAAAGCCAATCTGCCAACTCAAAACAACCAACATGATCTACAGTTTCCAATCCAATCTTTTCATGCTCCATAACACCATTCTTTACCACGCCAAAAAATAGCTCTTGCACGCATTGCGTGCCTATGTTTTTTATCAAGGCTACGTTAGATTTCGCCAGGGTCATCCTTTGCCTAAATGATATTTTATGAATATTGTCCTGTTAAATAATTGTCATTTTGTGTGAAATACATATCTTTTCCGTATATTTTCTGAGAAAAAACAGAAACTTGCTGAGAAATGCAGATTTATAAATAAGGACGATTACGTCATGGGGTCACATGAGTCAACGTCTGTGATAAACCAGGGTCGCCGTTAGGTCAAATTTCATATCAAGCTATTACTTTTGATTTGAACATGAATACTCTGCTGTTTATTTAGTGTGAAATACATTACTTTTTCGTGTTGGTGCAGCAATTCACTTCCTTGTATGCAGAAGATTTATAAATAACAACCATTACGTTACAATATCACATTTTGACTCACGCAATTTGTCGAACTGTGACTAGAATAGCTGCGAATGATGATGGTGCAACGCGGAAACGTCTGCGATTGATGGTTCAACACCGATTCGTACCTATGTTGTCGTGTTTTTTCCTCTTATTCAACTTTGGCTTTATATTGAGGAATGATCTTCAAAGACTGCTCAGAGGCAAGAAAATTGACAGTAGGCACTATACGCAAACATCAGACTTCAGCGTGACTGCCGTGACTAATCTGATAGATTTCAAGCAAGAAAGCAGGTAAAACGGCTTGCTTGCTTGATAAAAAAAAGCCCGGTTATATTTTCTTCGAAAATTCTTGTTTTATGTTCATCCCGGGTCTCATTAGCACACTGTGACAGGCAACTCGTCCTGAAATGATCCAAAGAGCTGGCGGTGCATGGAGTTTTAATAACTTCCCGTGAACGTACATCGACAAGCCAGGAAATCTGCCTTACGCTGGAAAGGCATCCATGCTACGATTCAGGTACCCTAGCTAGGTTCCAGGACGTGAAGCCGAAACTTATAGCTACTTGTGTAATGAAAACGTTTTGTGCCGAGAAAATGATATGATGATTAGACTTGAACTCTTTTTGCCGCTTTTGTGAACAAAAATAAAAAGACGAATCTCAGAATATATGGAAATATAGGAAACAAAACTTTAGATGGCCTTGACTGTCCCGACCCTGAATCTATTATGTATTTACAATCAAGAGCTCGAAAACCGAACGTTCGATTTTGTTCGATCCGCAATTTTTTTTGTGCGAGTTCAATTTCGTTCGATAACCGAACTAATCAAACGTTCGATTTTGTTCGATTCACAATTTTTTTTTGTGAGTTCGATTTCGTTCGATGACCGAACTAAATCGAACTAAATCGTTCGTAATCGTTCGATTTAGTTCGATTTAGTTCGATTAAGTTCGATTAAAATTTCGTTCGATTTCGTTCAATGTGATACGCCGGGGATGTTACTGGTTACATCACGTCCGAGCAAATGAAATTTGAGTCACCTATAAAAAGATAGCGTGACGCAGATAGCTCAGTACATGGGGTGGGGGTGGGGAGGAAGGGGGGAGGGGGGAGGGGGGGGGGGGGGGGGGGTGAGGGGGGATATGGTATGGTTTTTGAGGTGCTCCGTCCATAAATATGGTATAATTTCTTAGATAGGGTTCCTTAGACTTGTACAGTCAACTCTCATTTTAACGGACACCTTCGGGACGTAGTTTGGAGTCCGCCAAAAAAAACAAAGGCGGGGTGTGAGAAAAAAAAATCAGAGTCTGGAAGAAAAAGGCGCTTTGAAGAGGAAGGAAGCTTTGGAAAGTACGACAGAGGTCACAGATCCCAAGGCCGCGTCTTCGTTTGGAAACGCATACGTTTCGATTTAACGATAGAAAACGCTGATCGTTTTCATCGAAAACGCTGTCCAGAGTGAATTTGAACGCGGCACCCTATCGTATTAGTGTTAACAACAAAAATGGAGGCTTTCGAAAACGCTAACGTCATTCATGCCACAAACATGCGTGCGCGGCTATTTGTCGAGCTTTTTAGTGTGGAGCTTTCGATGCGTTTTCAGAGCATTTCGAAAATGCGTTAGTGTGGACGCGCGTCGAGGTGATGTGTATTTTGGGGAAAACGGTGCTGTTTTTTAATGAGAAATGAATGTGGTGTTTATGTTTCTGTGAGATTGGAAAGAATATATTTGCTTATGGTGCAGAATAATATTCGCGTTTTTTTGTCTGAGGTGACGACAAGCTGATCAGAAGAAGCTTATATTAATTATTTAATAGATTGTTATGTTGAGAGTTTGTACCAAGCCTAAATATTCAATTACATCAATACTAGCATTATAAATTCAGGGATAGCCAAAAAGTCAAATAAGAATTTCCACTGCTCACAAGCACGTTGGTTATCATTGTGTGCACCTTGTATGTTGTGAGCTTACTGATATAACTGAAAGCTTATATATAAAAACAAGTCTATTATTTTAATAGTCGAATATCCTATGTGATGTATAAATGCACTCAAAGAAACACAACACACGAAAAATTTGCCATCGTAAACGCACAGGCCACTTAGGAAACACATATAATATTATTTAAGAAGAAAGAAAGTTTTTTGTCCAGCGATGTTACTTGTAAATTAACCTGATTCACCCAACCACGAACTACAGTGTAATGCACGATTCAATTCCTACTGTTACCACCACCCCCCAGGCAGCCCACGGGACAAAGTCAGTCTATGTGGCCTGGGGGTGGGGAGTTTTGCTAGTAGTCTTTTCCTGTCGTATTGAATTCTTCACCACCTCCATTAACGAGACACTTCTCCAAGTCAAGGATTGCAAGCCTGAATTTAAGCTGTTCACAGCTTCTTGTTTTATTTTTTTTTGTTTCAGAAAAGTGTGTGTGTGTGTGTGTGTGTGTGTGTGCGGGGGGAGGGGATTTTTACCTTCCCCCTGCGCGGGCGTTAAGTCTGGACATTTTGATAGTTTGATTTTTTTTTTAGCAGTTTGCGGGTGGATTATATCACTCGATTTTCGCGGTAGAGTGAGAGGCGCTTCGCCGCGATCGCGCTAGTGTTTCCTGCCCGACCCCACCCCAAGTACAAATGTTGTCACACGTGCCAATATGCAAATTATTCAAATTACAGTTCGAAACGAATAGCGACATGGAGAACTTTTAAACGGATACTCTTTAAAGGATTTAAGCCGGAGGTGGCTTGTGGCTATGGTTTTAGCGGTACTATATCGAAGAAACACAAGTAGCACACATTGAATATACAATAATATGATATGTATATGGACAAATTCGCTGTGTTGATCCGTTTTAATTATGTGTACGTGGTACGGGACGGAACGCCATTGGAACATTGTCAGGAAAAAGAACATTCTGCAATAGTCAAGATGTCATAACCGAGCAAAGGTGAGCATATTTATGTTGCTTAATACTGAGGCAATGCTTGTATTTCGAATTGAAGTAATTTTAATCACATATACGGTAGTTTATGTTTGGTCACGCATTCGACAACTGGCGTGATTTCATGTCTTCCGACTACTATTTTGAATAATTTTTTGAGAAGTGCGAAATCATTTGCCCAAACTAAACTTTACATATATTGGAAGATCTATCCTTCTACATTCAAAATCCTTAATCTTATGGGATTCCGAGATATGGCACATGGTTAAAATGGCAATTATTTTGACCAACTAACGATCATAACATTGGAGATTACTCTGGTTTTGTGTACCGTTCAATAATCAGAATAAACCTATACTTCTGAAATTGTGTTCTCTAAACAAGGAAAAGTCATGCAATACGTTGGTAGTATTAAATCCTTCATATGCTCGATAGTTTCGACACGCGCGCCGAGTGAAAATAGTCGATTTTCAACCAGTTTGGACTCGCTGATTCGTAGTATATTTTGATTTATGGACATGCGCCGAACCGTGAAACCCTCCCTTTAAATTCAAAATAGGCGAACTACGTCATACAAATAGTAATCGCGTGCACGTGGAATGCGCGAGTAAGGCCCAGTTCAGACGCCGTACTTCACATGAGCCGAATCGAATTCGAATTTAGGCCGACCCAAATTAATTTAGACCGGCTGAATAGCCCTTTTCACGGTTAAATTGCGATATTTGCATAACAATACACTTGAACATAGAAGCGAGGCAATTTCGGGCACAAGCTGCAAAACATCGTGTTTTTCGTGAACTCCTTGAACTCTTTTACTATAAAAACAGTTTTAAAATGTAGAAGAACTACAATTCTTTTAGTTAAACGTTGTTTTTAGAAAAAATCGTAAAACGACTTTTCGCTATTAATAAAGAGTAGACTCGCATAAGCAACAGGGAGATCGGATTACGATCTTTACGCCAAACTTTAACTAAATAGTTGGCATATTTAGTTATTCTCCGTTTTAAAACTATTTTTATGCTAACATAGTTTAAGGATCTCAAGAAAATCACGATGTTTTTACAGCTTGTGCCCGAAATTGCCTCGCTTCTATGTTTAGCTGTATTGTTATGCAAATATTTCAGGTTAACCGTGAAAAGGGCTATTGATTCAGACGCCGAGCTTAATTCAGCCGAACTTATTTTAATAGGGGAAAATTGCTGTTATATTTAAAAAATACATTATAATAATTCAAAAATTTGTTTCGGCTCATGTGAAGTTCGGCGTCTGAATCAAAGCCGGTCCGCAGCCGTCATTCCCGGCTGAGCCAGGCGAGAAGAACGGCTGAGCCGATCCGAATTCATCTAGCCGTTCCGAATTGATTCAGACGCCGTACCTCGCATGAACTTAATTCATCGAATTTGATTCGGCTCATGTGAAGTTCGGCGTCTGAATCAAAGCCGGTCCGCAGCCGTCATTCCCGGCTGAGCCAGGCGGGAAGAACGGTAGGCTCAGTTTCCAGCCGTGGGTGTTTCGGTGCGCCCGCGATCCTCTCCACTTCCACGGCTGGGTCCACCGGTTGTGCTATTGTTTAAATTGACCAATCAGGAAGAGACCCGCAAAATTCTGCGGCATAAATTAGCTGATGGAGTATTATGAATATGGCGGACGCTTCGATTCAAAGATGCTTGTAAATGAGCTGTTGGAAACGTTTGGTGTAGCTGATCGTTTACAGCAAAAACAGTTTCGGGCCATAAGGAGTTGTTTTCTGGATAAACTACGTTTGCAAATTTCAATACATCGGTATAGGGTTTCACGCGGATATTTGCCGTAATAAACTTGATCCTCTGCCGTAATACTGCGGCCAGCAAATGCTGCTGACAAAGATAGAAAAAAGAACAAGGATTGACTGCAGATGGAAGTCCAGCACCTTCGAACAACATGGTAATAAATGTGTCTTGTTTTCGATCTTCTGATTGTGAGAAATAAATATATATGCCGTACAGTTCCGTACTATATTTGCGCGAAGTGTCGAGAAGTGAATACGAGTATAAACCTTAAACTGAATCAACTTTTCCCAGAATCACAAATGAATTCAAAGTACATGTAATGGGTTTGAGCATTTCTCAGCGAATTGAAATATCCACTTCAATGTTTATAACGTTTATTTGCTTTCATGGAGACTCAGCCGACCGTAAACCGGCCTGTAGTTTGTTTTGCCATGCATGTTTAATTCGGCTTTTCGAGTTTTTGTCGGGTATTTAACGCTGCAAATAAAGTGAATTGAAATAATGTGAGTCCATTAAATGAGCTGAAGTGGGATTTGATCTTTAGAATGATGCATTTCGCTTCCATATTTGACAATTTGTAAATCAAATCGACTGAATAAAATCTCAAATTTATGCAAATTTTGAAAATGAACGTATTTTTGAATATTTAATGAGATGATGTCACGGACACGCTTTGATGCCCGTGGACCCAGCCGTGGAAGTGGAGAGGATCGCGGGCGCACCGAAACACCCCACGGCTGGAAACTGAGCCTAGAAGAACGGCTGAGCCGATCCGAATTCATCTAGCCGTTCCGAATTGATTCAGACGCCGTACCTCGCATGAACTTAATTCATCGAATCCGATTCCGGCTCATGTGAAGTACGGGCGTCTGAACTGGGCCTAAGAAACACAGAGGAAGAAAATTAAAATTGATGCTAGGACCGCTCGGCCTGAGCGAGCCAGGCTCAAAGAGGGTAGCCTCGTTTGTTGCTGATTGCAGTGGGTGTTACTACCGGTGCACTGCTTGAAGCCACAGACCACGATGTCGTCCAATGAGTGGGAAGTAAATTTAAAGTTAAAATGTTTCAGCTATGGGAAGCCCAGGAGACTGGTTGCGAATACTGTGCAGATACTTACTGAAGCGTTGCCCTGGCCGCCTTACAAGATCACCTATGTACATGCAGGTGCAGCGGCAACACATGATACACGCAACATCCGCAGTCTGACAGGTGAACTGAGATACATTACCTGTAGTTTAGTTGACGAGAGGGTTCCCTTTTCTGCTTTTCGGAAAGCGAGTTAGATTCTCCAAGAATGATTTTGAGACGGCAATGCTGAATAAACGTACACGGACGAACGTTGTTTTTGTTTGTCAAAGCCCAGGCCTAGCTTTGCGACTGCTTTGGCTCTTTATGTTCTCAGTACTTAGTTTTCAATCGTTCCCTTCAGAATTATAATTATTGTTTTCAGTAGATAAATAATAATTTACTTACAGCCACCCTAGCTCAGTATTGTTAGCGAAAACACCTGTTGGCAAATCTTTCAGCTGGTTTTCATCCAACGTCCTATCACAATATTAATCATAACTGGGCATTAAAAAAATGCAACACATGTATGTACTTATAAATATTTTTTTCCACCGTTTAAACGATAATAATTACAGAGCTTATTTGGGATCTAGAAGGCCAGTCCTACTTCCACGTCGACGTGGATCATTGGCAACGCCCACGACGCGCGGCTAAAGGGCTCTGGTGAAGAAACGAAGGTCAACCACCAACCAATGGTTACGAAATCTAAAAATATTGCTAATTCTCTGGACGTCCCCTCGGGGGCGGAAGGAGAAGAAACAAACCCCATAACCTCTAACAAACGGGGAGCGAGACAAGGTATGAAGTACAGCATGCAGGCGGATGAAGTTGATCTCGACGACTGATCCCGTTTAAAACATGGTACGTATACATGGAATGTTCGTACGTTGTACGAGCAGAGAAGAAAACAGTCAAAGAGAGACAGATCAAGGAGTTGGAGAACATCGGGAGGACTTGGAATGAAGTCCGATGGAAAGCTATGGTCGCATTTTAAAATACTATTAGCTAAAAACGGAGATGATATGACGAATGTGTCAACATATTTTGAAACAGAAATAACTGAATACAGGTGTGCCCAATATAAAACGTCATCACATTTGTGCGTATCACGTGTCTTATATTTATTTATTTATTTATTTATTTATTTATTTTCATGCAGACAGTAATGGATGTTTTTGTGGTGCTCTGGTGAAGATGAAGTCATTAAACGGCCAAGCGATCGATGGAATGGCTAAGAAGGTTTCGTTTTCTTTTTTTTATTATTATTATCAATACTGGACATAAGTATTAAAACCGACTTAGGAGAACAAAAAAGACAATATTTTAAGACTGTCGAAAATGATCCAATGTTCTTAGCAAACTTAAATCAAGTCCTTTGTGAAACCTGGTTAACACCTGTGAGATAAGCGTAAGAATAACCATACAAACTGACCCAAGTTTAGCACATGTACAGGCACAAGAAAAATGAACTTTTAACCTTTTTTCTTATATATGTCGGTTTGCGCTTCTTATTTCACCAGTGCACGTGACCAGAGTAAAATAAGTAAAATAAACAAAAATATGATCATTTTTAACGAGTGAATGCTTAGCATGAACGAAGTTATAGCGTATAGCGGACAAATTTCACTCGATCCCTCGCTCGATCCCTCGGTCGATGGCCACAAGTTGTAAACAATAATGTATGCGTGGTGCGGTAATTTATGCATTATCAGTAAACAAAATGGCGTCTGGCGCGGATCTCTTCTATTTTTCAACACGGTATTTTCACTCCTACAATTATAATTAGACACCTTTTTGGAGTTCGAAATTGAAAGAAATAACCCTAAATAATACTCGACCGCCCAAAGAGGAGACATTTAGAATATTAAAAGTGAGTCACGTTTGAAGTTCTTCGATCGATTCAAGGCTGCAAGGCTGATCAAGGCTCAAGCTGTCGAAACTTAAACCAAGCTACGGACTTCAAGACTTAGGAAAACACTAAGTATGTTAAATGTTGTATCTTCTTTATACCAAGTGTATGAATAAAATCTAATATATCTGAATCATTCTATATTTTCTTTTGTACCACTATGGTATGGAATTCTATGATATTTTATTTTGTTTGCGTCTGAACTATAAAAACCCTTCAATGCTTTTTTTTCCAGCGTATATATTTAAGCGAACTGATATTAGTACCTGTGTTTCTCATACTTGCGGGGAAAAAAAAAAAAAAAGAAAAAAAAAAAAAAAAAAAAAACCTGCCTCCACTGGGATTCGATCTCGCGACCTTCGATACCTGAAAGATGATGCAAGATTCCTTTTTTGACTCACGGGGGACACACACGGGAGCGACGGGAGCGACAAGAGCCCTGGGTAAGTACTTTAAGTAGACACTTTAATAACCCTACTTAAAGTACCTACCGAGGACACCGAGTTTGCTGTTGTCTTGAGCTGGAAGTGGCTTGATTTACTCACCAAATGACTGGTTTCAGTGGCTATGTTCATCTTTTCTATTCATGGATCTATTTAGACGCTCGACAGTGTTTTTTGCTCAATCTCCATATTTCCTTGGCCTCCGCGAATGGACTCGAATGGACTCTTTTAGTCAGCGCGATGGACGATGTTTATATCACACGCATGTAAGCTTATGTTATTTTAGTTGCATGAATGGTTGAAATAATTTTAAAATATTATTATCGGAACGAGGAAGCGTTGCGTGACGGAGGACAAAAACATAAGATTTACCTTTTATTTTCATAGTATCTCAATATGTTTTTTTTAATCGGAGAGCAAACCCATTTTTGATAATTTAACTGTAGCTAATTTTAGTCCAAGAATTGCAACTTCATAGATAACTGTAGTATTTTTCTGTCCAAGAGTTTCGTGTATGACAGAACTGAAGACGAATGAATGTTTACATATAAAATTAATTTTATATTGTGCGTGCGAAGCACAGACTACACAAACAAGATCAGAATGTTTTGAAATGATTGAAATATTTTATTTCACGAACAGCAACTTGCTTTCAAATAAAACTCAAACCAGTTCGAACATATTGGCCGAATATTTAAACGACGTCTAAAAAGTTAGTCAATGAGGTCTAAATAAACTTATATGCAGGTCAGTCTATAAAGTCGCTAAATGTTTTTTTAGTCTGTGCAGAGGTCTATAACTAGTTATAGACCTCTGGTCTGTGTTTATATACACCTTCTAATTATAAACGGGGTTTACTGTACGGTTAATAGGCTTAATATAGTTAAGTTGGCCAGTCAGTTTGAAATCGTATTAGGCCATGGTTTTGTTAAACCCTGTGTAAACCTTGTTTTTAAAAATATTCGGCCCATAAAGTTGGCGATTATCGAATATCAGTGATTAAAGACTTTTCGTTTGAGTTTCCCTCCCGACCAACACTGATTTGGACGTGAATACGAAATACACCGGCTTGCGTGAATGCCGCGCGGAAATCTATTGTTCTGTTTCGAGAAATAAATCGTTTCCTCGAAATACCTATCAGACTCAAAACTCGAAACTCGATTCTCAAAAGCATCGAGGACGAGACTGTCAACTTACATTTACCCGGTACTACTGCATATTTCTATGTTAATTAATTTATTTACTTTTCCATTCACGAGTTGGCACATAGTGCCTTTGATTGTAAGATCAAAAATAACAAGATCTAACAGGTCTGGGGAGAACGTATTGCAGAGGAATTGTGTAAACTTCTCGTTACTTTGCGAATAGGATAGTAAATATCTAAATTAACAAAAATTTATCGAAAAATAATTGGTATCAATTGAAAGTGAAAAATAACAACATAACATAGGTTCCTATAAAAAAATTCCCTTAAAATGTCGTACTCGAAAAAACTTGACAAAATTTGGAAAGCAATTTGCAAAAAACAAAGTGAAATTAAAAAGCTTACAGGTAAACTCTAGAAAAACACATAGGTGTAGGAGTGTACGTATAATCAGACGGGCCTTGTCTCTTCATTATATGTTTATCATACTATTTTATTTTGCACGTTATCTTTACTTGTTAACCATTAACTTGTAATATGTATTTACAATTCAAATTTTAGGAGCCGCTATTTTCTTTCATTATGAGATATGTCCAGGATTGACCGCAAATGAGATGCACGCTCCTCGTGATAGGCATCACAAAGTGTCCTCATTCGTAAAAGTTCACCAAAACACAAATAATTGTGTTAAATATGAAGTAATATGAAAATGACAAATAACGAAAAATTAACCCAGTCATATATGAAGTATTTAAAAAACAATACCTTCTTTTAATCCTGGACATAAGTGTTGGCGCGGACATTCACAGGTCCCTATTCGATCTTAGTAGGATTAATAATGTTCTGTAAATTAAAAATAATCCTACTTACAGCCATGCCAGCCGGGTATTTTTGCTGAAAATTTCTTCAGGCAACGACTCCAACTGGTTGTTGTCCAAACACCCTACCACAAAATAATCACAACATAATAATCACCATTAATTACATGCAGAACTATGACATAAGTTAGTGACTGTGTTTTCTGGAAAGGTCCCTTCAACATATATTATGACTACACAGTAAATTCAAAAGATCTGTTTTGGCCCCAAAATGCCAATATAGCCCTTATACCCCTAGGGCTAATATGACCCCTTTGGGGGTCATTTTGACAATTTGGCGCTAATCAGCCCCACAAAATTCCAATTCGACCCAACTAAAAGCCAATTCAGCACTCACCGGAAATCAATTTAGCCTCTGAGTGCATTACAGCCCTAGACATCGGAGCTGTTGTGGCCCTAAGTACAAGAGCCACTTGCTTAGTATTATTTTGAGTGGCCCCAATAAGGTTCATTTTAGGCTGGCCGGTGCTGAATAAGACCTATACGTTGGGGTCGTTTTGGGCCTTTTTAATAATCAGATGAAGAAGTTGAATTTGCGTGGGATGAGGTTGTGGACATCACTGCCGATGACATTCATTTAACATTGATTATACAAAACAATAAATGGTTAATTAAAAACGGATGGCAACATACCCGAAACCTCTTCAAAGAAATCAAGACTTTCGGCTTTTATAGCACCTGAACAACAATATTTTTAGCCGGATGGATTGTAAAAAAATTAAATAGCCTGGAGATGAGTATAATATCTTGCGATATTTCGGTTAATTGCTTTTAGTTGAAAATACAATGCATGTCGTAATCCGGTGCAGTACAAAGGTCAACACCTTGCTCTGGCCGAGAGGCTCTGGGTCTGAATAGATCATGCGAAGTGTAAGTTCTTCCCGGCGTCCTCTTTGGTTTAGATCAATTTTGGCGCTCGTTATAAAACGGTATGAGTAGTGGTTTGAGGTTTTTGCTCGATCTTTTGCTCGCTAAATGGAACGTTTTCTTCTCCTAAAGCCCGCTTAATTTCCAAAGTAGCTGTATGGAGTCTTCTTACAGCGGATCTTGGATTGGTACGCCTGTTTTAGGCAGTCTTAAAACGTCATTGACCAAGGTAAGCTTGTGCCCATCGATATATATTTTCCAAGATAATTTATCACGGGAAATATTTGCTTAATACTTTGCTTTTGAGCTTAAGGGGGGAGAACCTAAACTACAAGGAACCACAAAAATGTTGCTAAGGAAATCTCCAAACCTCCATAACTTGGGTTCTTTGACTCCAGTGGGTATCAATGTTTGTAGCGTTTGTTCGATTCACGTTCCCTTTAAATATTTTCGAACCATGCCCATATTTGGTGTGTCACGTGACCAAAATGAAAAATGTCTAATTGATCGTTTTCCAAATTATTACTTTAGAATTTGCCAAAGAACGTCAATATCGACAACTTGTAGCATGCGTTTGATGAAATGTTACAATATTTCGGAAGTTATAAAGCTTTAAAAGTTGCAAGCATTGATAAATCACACTATTTACAGCAATTTGCCTCCGTAATCCTTGGTTTAGCAACAGTGTACATGTGTATTCTGAGCCCTTTTTGAACATTTGACGTATACCAATGGGTCTGAAAATTGAATTACGAAGTTCATTTTTACATTGAAAATACAGAACATATGTATTTTTTTAAATCTGCCTATATGGCATGTTGTAATCAACATCACAGAGGAGCCCATTAGCTTTTATAGTTAAATGTCTAGTTGCCATGATGGCATGCAGTGCAGTGAACTTATAAAATTGTTTTCATGTCAACATGTTTATATTATTCATTGTTTTTATCAATTTATTTCTGTAGTATTGAAATAACTTGAGAAGTGGAACTAGCAAATAACATTGCTTAAATATTATGTTATTATTTTCAGGTACAAGGATTTGATGTCTTTTTTCTTGTATAAGTTCAAACTAATACATTCTTGGGCATGAAAATCGTAGAGTATTGATGAATTATGTCAATAACCTTGTGACTTTTAGATGTGTATTTTTATAAAAATTTAAATTTGTTGATGTTACATTGTCAGATCAGTATGGTAATCACATGATTTCGAGTGCAATTTGGAATAAATAAGCAGGAGTTTTCAAAGACTAACCAAAACAGCACTTGCAATGCAATTTGTAGTCTTTGAAAAATTTAAAAGTGCTTATGTATTCCAAATTGCACGAGAAAATCAATATTGTGATTGCTTGTTAATAATACACTTGAAAAAATTCAATTACTTTTTTTTACAAACACGATTACTAAGAGGAGCCCTTGCCCTTCGTAAAATTTCCGAAAAAGTATTTTCAAACCTTCCGATAGAGTTGGAAAGTCTTTGGGTGATCTTCCGGCAATCTTCGGAAGTCTTCGGATGATGTTCGGAAATCTTTTGAAGACTTCGGGCAATCTCCGTAAGTCATCGGGTGATCTTCGGAAGGCTTTGGGTGAACTTCGGCCATCTTCGGCATTTCTCATATGACTGTCGGCAGCCATTAGGGGTCTTCGTGGTTCTTCGTACTGACGTCGGAAATCTTGTTTGTAATTTGCACTGGTGTAATTGCACTGGTGTTACACTTGAACTGCATTTCTCTTAGCCAAACAGAATGGAGTAATTTTTTCAAGTGTATTATTAATATACAGTATCAATCATACAGTTGAATAATAATAATAATTGTAAACAGACATTTCTTATAGAGAAGCTGCTTCAGTAGTGGTGATTGAATTGACAAAGTTTGTACAGTTCCAGTGCGTGAACTTTATCATTATGATATCAGTATTCTTCAGCCATGTATTTTTTCCAGGTTTTTTTTCTCTAAAACAGTCAATATAATGTAGCCGGTATGTGAAAGTAATACACTACACATAGTTGAAATTTATTGAGGATTAGTTGAAGACTGTCCAACACCCATTATATATTACATGTATATAATGGGAGTTGGACATAGTATTCAACTAATCCTCAATAAATTTCAACTATGTGTAGTGTATTTATACTTTCGCATACCGTAGTTATGTTTTTTATGTTAAATTGCTACACTGTGTGGATATTAAGAGCTACATAGTCTATTCTGTTATTGCTTCTGCTAGACCAGTGCCCTAAACCATTCTCAGGAAAAAGCTAGGGATTGCTTTGAAGTGTATCAAAATTCATGTGTAGGCTATATACAAATAACATTGTTCAACATGGAGCTTTTGAACATGTTCACTTTGAATATTATATGTATTGATAAGTATACCATAGACATTTTTACAGAGTTAATGTTTATGTATAATACATGGTGAGAACAGTACATGCTGATAGTGTTCTTACAATTTTGTGATATTGATATATTTACCAATGATTTATGATTAACTCTTACAAGCAACATGTTTTTCTGTATTCAAAAGCAACAAACTATTGCTCCTGTTCGTTGGAAGACTTATTTTTTGTTTCATAATTAAGTATGTTATTTTATTTTATTTTAAAACTAAGTATAGCAGAAATATATACAACTGAAGTGCTGACTTTAATGCAAAAGAGAAACCGTAATAAATTGAAAATGATTCAGCAACAAGATATGTGATAGTTTTATCCCTTTTTCCAGTCAGGGCTATTTCAAGGTCTGCAAAGGTGCTGATTAAGATCCAAGTTTGTGGACGTGTTTTGATTTAATGTGGGCTAATTAAAAACAGCACCAGCATTTGTTCCATTTTTAGTTTGATATGACTCCAGTCAGTGCTATTTCAAGGACTGTCGTGGTCGTTTTGCCCTTTCTATTGTAGCCTTTTCAGACCAGCCAGCAGGTGCCGTTTCGGCTACAGTGGTGCTGATTGAGATCCAAGTCGTGGAAGTGTTTCAGCCCCGAAACTTGGGCCGTTTTGATTCCTTTCTTTGAGTTCGAAATAGCTCCGGACGGGGCTATTTCAGTTTAGTATATACCAAACCAGTGAATAGTGCTTTTCGCGCGTTCTGATTGGCTAGCTCGGAGGTGAATAGTCTTTGCTATTCACCTCCGAGCAAAACAAAATGGCCGTGCGTTTTGCTTCTTTGATCAAAGCTGAAATTACTTTCCATAAATGAGGTCGCTGCACATCACTGTGTTATCAAAAATTACTGAAGATATTTAGAGGTGATCATTTGTTGCAAGTTTAGTCGTGTCACTAATTAAAATCGCCAAAAATGTCGTACAAAATGTTTTGTTTACTATCGAGCAAATAGCTAGAGTAAGAACCATGAGAACGTGACAAACGCTCAGTTGTAAATCATTTCGAACAGTTTTAAAAGTCTTTGAAGTGGTGCCAAACGCTGTCCAGTCCAACTAACTTTAAGATGCAATTCCTACCTGAAATCCTGAATACAGCATTGTCTTTCAAAAAGCAAGAAAGTCCCTGCTGCCAACGATTTAGTTTTGTATTCGGATCGACTAAATCTCGGTCTCACTACGACTAGAAAATATTCCTGTTGCCGTGTCATGATCAAGAACTGCCCAAATGCTGTGGCTTCTCCAAACTTTACTGCTTCTCCCCTCCGGTAAATTAAAAGCAGTAACATCAGACGGTGGATGCAGTCACATCAGTGTGAGAAATAATTGAACTGGAATTACGAAAACGTCTTCGTTAGGCAGCATCTTGACCATCGTGTTCAGTTTACAACGGCACTTGCAGCTTCAACATATGTTTCTCAGGCAATAGAAACTGACAGAACTTGTAAAATACGAGAAAATAGAACTCGTCGCTTTTGGTCCATCGGTAAAACAGAAAAAATAATAATTTTCCCCTTGAAATCGTCAAAGTCCAACATACTAGACATGTTGATCGCTTGATGTTGCCATGTGACTTTTCCCGCGCTGTCCTTGGTCACGCGTAGGGTTCCACTTTTAAAGGTTTTTCCGATATTTCGCGGTAAAATAAACCTATAATTTTGGAGCTAGCTATTTTCACTGGTTTGGTGAAGCGGCTCGGTAAATATCCATCACTATCCACCTCCACTTTGGCGAATAATTGTTAAATATAGCAGTAGCCATTACAGCCCTGTTTAAAATCCAAAACAGCACCACTGTTTTCCAAAAGAGCCCTTCCATTGGGTCATTTCGACTCCCCCAAAAGGGCTATTTCGGCCCGGTTTATTTGGGCCATAACAGCTCTTTCATAAGGGGGCCGAAAAAGCCCCGAAAATGGGGCTGTATTTTACTCACCGTTTCGGCCCCGGTTTATTTGGGCCAAAACAGATCTTTTGAATTTACAGTGTAGATTTTTAAAACATTCCTGAAGAGCATTGCCTAATGTATTAAATTGATAAGTAATTCCTTCCTTTCTAGCACCCTTAGTGCTAGCTCTCCAGGCTAAATATTTTATTTTGCACGTTACATTTACTAGTTAAACCATTAACTTGTAATATGTATTTACAATTCAAATTTTAGGAGCCGTTATTTTCTTTAATTATAGCCCAGGTCCTTTTGCCGCGGTGCCAGCCTTTGCAATCAATTTGTTCCAGGGTCCTGCTGTTTTCATTGGGCGCGGACATTCTCAGGTCCCTATTCCGGTCTTAGTAGGATTACTAATGTTCTGTAAATTAAGAACAATCCTACTTACAGACCACTCAGCCGGGTATTGTTGCTGAAAATCCCCTCAGGCAACGTCTCCAACTGGTTGTTGTTTAGGAATCTACCACAAAATAATCACAACATAATAACCACCATTAATTTCATGCAAAACTATGACATAATTAGCGACTGTGTTTGCTGGAAAGGTCCCTTCAACATATATTATGACTAGATTGGGGGGGGGGGGGGGCGGGGGGGGGGGGTTATACAGACCACTTTGCCATGAGTCTGACAGCTTTTGTTCCCATCATATATTTACAGTCATGTCTGAATGCTACCCCTCCCCCCTCCCCCCTAGTGCTAGTTCCAGGGTAAAGCATTGCATTGTTTAATTCACTCTGCCCCCTACTTTGTCTAAAAGAAGACAAGGAAATTGGAGCATGGGAGAATTTAGTGTCTGCTGACGGGTAGAGATGGAAATGTGCGCGGCTGCCAGTACAGTGCCCGAGCTGTCGATTTAAGGCACGTAGAAGAAAGCAGTTTACATTCAAGAAAGGACCATTACAGTTAAGCTTGCATTTCCCATTGAGCTTAGTGGTACGGAGGCTCAGAATAGATCGTACCGCTGTAACTACACAGCTTTTTGGAGCATGGCAAACACACAGAACTGACTTTGAGTCAGAAACGTTTCTTTCAATAGGGTTTTGTAAGTACGGCAA
>MU827866.1:0-85324 GCA_029204205.1 Desmophyllum pertusum | reverse complement strand
GACAAAACCAACCAATGAACAACATAAGAACTAAGGGACTGTGCAATAATTATCAGGAGGGGGGGGGTTGGAAAATGGGCTTCATGTAGCCAAATATTAGGTAATACCCCCCTCCTAAAGGAGTGAATTTAGTTATTGCCCCCCCCCCCTCTAATCAGTCAGAAATTATGTACGACCCCCCCCCCCCCCCGCCCCCCCCCCCCCCTCACAGTATACACACACCTTTATACAAGTACGCTGCCTACATTTTCTCTACACGCACTAGTGTGGATTAAAATCTTATAACAGAAAGAAGAGCTCCTACTGCATGTTTAATTGTTGGACATCTCCGCGTCTGGAACAGGTCATTTACTAACCCTTTACTAGGTTCATAATATGTGACACGCGTCCTGCATACTGCTATGATCAGCAATGTCGAAAGCGTCATGTGTTGTAATAAAGAAAGATGGTAAATTTTAAACTCGGTAAATGAAATGAGAAAGATGTTGTTTCAGTTTTTCATGAGCGTGGGAGTTGAACCCATGCCCTACCGGTCGGATGCTCTAACCACTGAGCTACATTATCAAGGGCGTGTGTACCTTTTGTCCCAGGCTCGTGACAAACTGAAAAAGTAGGTCCGCGACGCGTACTCAAATGGCTACTGCGGTTTTTACTCGGAGAATGCGCATAGCGAATAATATTAAGCTGAGTTAACGAAATGGATTGGGACCCTGCGATGTCACTCAGTATTAGGTGGATTTTCGGAAATATCATGCATCTTACATGTACGTTTTAATAACGACTTGTCTATGTTGTTCACGCTAACGCAATGGAAGATTTACGATATGCTTCAAGTAAACCCAGCGAATTCGAAGGGAAGATGGACTTATTTACAAGGCCCACTACGATGCTTTGCTGTTTCAAAAACGTTTGACACACTGGTTTAGACTTCATGGAAATTAATAACACTTTTTTGGATTTTAGGTGAGTCAAAAACTTCTTTTAGATCTTGTTGGATTGTAATCATCTCGCTCCAGATCCATACAAACTTATTTCATTATCTCACGTGTGCTGTGTTAGGTGTTAATTATCTTATGACGCATTCTTGTTCTGTCATGATGACTGGTATCAATTATAAAGCCTGCACTTGGGGTTAAGTAGTTTTCGTTCATCAAAAATAAATTTACTTAATAGTTAGTTTCTTGTGATAAGAGAAATGATATCCCAATCCACTGTATAATTATATTATGTGTTTATTTTATTGAAACAATTTTATTTGTGGCTCAAAGCAAATATTTGCGAGAACTAAAAGCCTGTGCCGGTGAAAGTTAAATACATTTTCTCCGGCATTAAGATGATTTACAGTCCGTATTGGGCAGCCTCAGGGTTTGTTTTCAGTTTTGTTTTGATTTTGTTGATTTACTTGTTACACTTCGTCGAGGTTCTTCTATCTGGCGTTAATAATGAGGAGTTTTTATTTTGGATAGTATTTACATTCCTTCGTTTGAGACTGAAAATATTGTAGGGCCGACATTGCGCAGTACGGACTGTAAATGCATACACATAATTCGTTAATAGGAACCAAAAGACAAATAACCAAGGCAAACCCGTTCTCTTCCGATCCTCCTCTCTCTGGCTCTCTGGCAAGCGGGAAGTTTTACGTAAGAACCTGGGAACGGGTTTGCGTGCTTCTATGGCAGCCGGTGACGTCATGAAATTTCATGGCAATTCAAATGGGAAACGCAGGTAGACTTGAAACGCAATGTTTATTTGTATATTAACAAGTTGTAACGCGAAATAAACAACTTGAATTTCGTGAATTACAAACAAACTACAGGTGGTAGCTGGCTTAAGCTAGAGACATGTAAATATAATGTATGAACATGGAACGAGCACACACTTTGCATTTGAATTTGTCACGCTAACCCGGCACTACATGTTTGCCACGTGCATTGACTAGATTGATTACCTGTGCGATGTAGCAACTTTGCTGGCTTTTTCTTTTTTTCTTTGGTGTATTGTATTTGATAACCCCGGCTAACGCCAAACATCTCTTGCTTTAAAGTTCTGTTCTACTTCACGGCCACCCTAAACTCCGTCTCTTGTATTTGACCTACAATTGTACGTTACCTTTCGTAACTATAAGGTCACAGTTCTAAAAACTATTTTCGTTTATCTCAGTTCTTTTCTTATCAATATGAACACAAGCACATCTTTGTTTCTTTTAGAAAGAAACCGCAATTAAGGCTGTTCTTATCTTATATCAACATGTCCGTACATGTTTTTAGCTTTTTGAACATACGCGATTAGCTAGTGGCCTAATAAGCCTCATTTGTTCGAGTCATAAATAAAGTATTATATATGTATATGTAACTCACTCTTTCATGACCATGGAACGGCCAAATCGGTATCTATCATTGACATGACAAAGACTTGACAATCGCGGGTGGAAATTGATCTCATAATTAAGTGACATGTTGTTTTCTTTAACGAAAAGCAGAATTCTACAAATCAATGAAATCAGTAAGTTGTGGTCGGGAGTGGGGGGGGGGGGGGGTACTCCCTTATATAAGCTATATAGGTATGTGCGGCCCCAAAGGGTACGATTTTTGAGCCGTTTTTGTCTGAAATAGGATATAGATTTTGACCATTTTGGTCTGAAATAGGGTATGTTTTGTGCCCTTTGGACTGGAATTTGGTTTGGCTTTTAGACGAAACTATTTTTCCCATTATTTTGAAGCCCTTTTCATGCCACAAATGTTTGCGCAAATGGAACCCATTCCTGGGTAGCTGAAGTCATGTATTAGACATGTGTACTAATTTTATAGGTCTGAAATAGGGTATGAAAAATCACATATTTTGGTCTGAAATAGTTTAACGGTTTCAAGAAGCAGGCCGCACACCCCTACCAAAAATTTCAGGGCGTACCCCCCCCCCCCCCCGGGGGGGGGGGTTGTGGTATGTTCAGAGTTATCTTTCCTCGACACAGCAAATGAGTCTGTTGTTTTTAACCTAAGTCCAAGTTCTTCCAAGATCTACAATAGCAAACTCTGATGTAGCCTTCCTCTAGTCCAATCTCGTAAACAGGAAATTGTGCTGGACAGACATCAAACTGTTCGAATACAAAACTACAACAATACGGCCCGGGTGCCAGAGGGATTTTTCCCTTGAAGAGGAGCGCTGACTGAGGCCACGAACGAAGATAGTTTACTTTTTACTCCGCGGGTTTTGTCGTCGCGGCTTGCCGTTCACAGTTTGCGCAGAGTAAAAAAAAAAACCTCTCACCCAGGGTACTATAAAAAATACTTATATTACAGTACATTCTACACAGGACGATTCACATCAACATAAAAATAATATTATCGGGCACTAAGCAATACCCTGCTCTCTTAAACTACAATAGCTCGCCGTCTTCGCGAACCTTCTCGCGGACAACAAACTCTGTTCACTTTACTATCGTGTCATTTTCACCAGTATAAACAAAACTTGAAACATACCCTTCTTTGAATACAATTACAATCACCCACTGTTTTCTTTACAAAACAACGGAAATAGTGCTCATTAATGGGAGATCTTATCTTTCGTCTACATTCTTAATGGTTCTCGAAATTTCTCACAAACCACTGAAGCAGACAAGTTCGTTTACAATTTTAGAAGATAATCATTCCTCGTCTTGAAATTAAAAGCCTATAATTTTTGTCACGATGTCCAACGCGAAAGTCTCGTGGCCCATCAGCAAAAAACATGTAATATTTTTGTTTATACAGCACCATTCGCGCTGACATAGCAAAATTCTCAAATCAGTCGTCATACTAATAACTTGCACCATCAACCTTTCGTTAACGATTTTCAAATATTTAAAAAGTCAAAAACTGACACAGCACCACTGATTCCAAAAATACTAGTGGCTCGCCATCTTCTTGTCGCGACTTCACCCCTCGCATGTCGTAGCCTAGCCATGCCAAGACAAGCTTAACGAATATCAGGTCACACGACAACCTTTTACGTAGCTGTAAAATTTCATTTATCTTTTTATCAATTGCTCGTACGTTTTGAAAAACTAATTGTACATGTGATGATACTGTTTCATCCGCCTTTTAACAACAGTGAATGATTTTCAAAAGGCAATTACAGGTCATTCAGCAATTGCTCCAGTAAACAAGCTCGCCACCTTAGATTATCGCGGCTTTTCCCCTCAAGCGTGAAAAATGACCAGCGCCTTCGCGACAAAAGCTTCAAGACTGTGGCTCAAACGCGATCCTGCTCGTAGTTGTCTACACCTCCCATGTAAACTTGTCTTTAATATTTATTTCGCAACGCAATTTCTCTCGTGACACCACCGTCAATGAAGCGAAAGTCTGACAGTTGTCATACCAACCTTTCAATCGAACAATACCATTTGTCTTCGCAGGAATTCAATTGTTACACAAAAAGTCTTACACAGGAATGTAAAGAATGCTTCGACGATGGCAATAACTGGCTGCTGCGCGCGCAGCAGCCATTAATAACATCTTTCTCATTTCATTTCCCGAGCTTAAAAATTTGCCATCTTTCTTTACTACAGAACTGTTTTTGTTTTGTTTTGGTGATTGATCAAGTTTATAAACAATGAGGTCAACGATCACTTTTTTGTTTATTGCACAAAATCTACACACTTCTACACTGATATGGTAATTTGGGCCAAAAAAAATTATCTAATCAACTTGTTTTTAACATTGTTCAAACCAGGAGGGGGGGGGGGGGGGGGTAAAGACAGGGCCTGGGACCGAGAACCATGCTTTCACAACTTGCAAAGCGATCAATTTCGTTTTGGTCAGCGGTGTTTTCTTAAGGCTTCTTTAGCGCGCAAAATTCCTTAAAAAATTAATTAACGTTCCTATAAACTATTTCGAGACTATTCCAACACGTTCAATTTGTCCAATGTGGCCGCACTTTCCAGGAGCTGAATTCGTGAATTCAAGTCCAGGACAGAAAAAGGAAAATTAACCTTCGCGTGTTGACGTTCTCCTATGGAGGGGCATTCTGGACTAAAATGGAATTAGATCGGACCCTGTATGACATTAGATCGGACCCCATATTATTCATTCGTAACCTCCATTCCATTCGATCGTAACACACATTATTCGTTCGTATGTTATGGCATTGGATCGTATCCTTCATGGCATTGGATCGAACTCCATGCCATTGGATCGTAACCTCCATGGCATTGGATCGTAACCTCCATGGCATTGGATCGTAACCTCCATGGCATTGGATCGTAACCTCCATGGCATTGGATCGTAACCTCCATGGCATTCGATCGTAACCTTGGTGGCATTAGCTCGTAGAGTTGAACCGGACCCCCGAGGGACCAACATTCAATTGGATCGGGCGTACTCGGTCAGCGGTTACTCAATATAATATAAGCCTCGATTTCATATCAATGTGGCACACATTAATGCTAATATACATAAAGTAAGCTTCGAGTTTACAGCACGTGCAGCGATCTCCGGTTTGTTTTTCGTAATGGACAAAACGAAGGAAGATGATCGCGATCAACTGTTAAGGCGCACTACAAGTGTTTTAAGGACAATTCTGGATGAGCTAGAAAGTCCAGCTGTCCCGTCTGTTCCATCGTCAACAGTATCAAGCCCGCACCAATAGTCCAGTCAATCTGTGGTTTGAGATCAAACTAATTGCAACAGAATTTATTTATGCGTTATATGGCCAAGGCAAGTGCCCTAAACAACATACTAAAAATCCCAAAAAATCCCTTCAGTGGAACATCTCGAAATTAAGCAATAAAGATTTGAAGCTGTTTCCACAGGGTACCCACGTTGTGTAAAGTAACAAACCTAATCAAACTTCTTTTTGAGCGGGGCCTGCGCGTGTTTTGTGATGTATTACAACCCTAAAAATATAACAGAATCATTTGGATCAATTTTCAGCCAATTTAACGTATACAAATACTAAAATAACATTTCCGTACCACAGGGTACCCGCGTCAGTGAAAAAAAGGAAAAACTCTACAGTTAACACATTTTATTCGTTTTTCAGTTCAATTTAACAATAGGATCAGCATTGATGACTGAACCTCGGAATTAATACAACTGCTATCGGTTTTCGGCCTGATTGCACGTTTGTCTGTTGACTATCCGAATCTTTTCATGACCTGACATGCCAGGTTGAAACAAAACATGGATCTAATATTTCACAGCTGAAATTTCCATAATACTTCAGCTAGTTGGCCACTAAAATTATTTCATGATTAAATAAGAATGAAATTTGTACGACAACCAATTTGCGGAAATAGTCGGTAATAGTCGGTGTGCCCGCGTTATAACTTGTTGCTCTCAACTACAAGTTCGGAGTCTAACGATGAAAAGACTCGTTGTAATCCAGTTATTCGTCTTCTACTAAGTCGGGTGCAGGCGAGTTCAGGAAGCTCTGGCCTTTGCACACTCCACAAGCAGGAGAACATTGGAGACCATGCTTCTTACAGCTACACCTCTGCGTACTACAGTTGGATTTGCAGTTACAACTGATGATATCCAAGAGGGACTCGTGTGCTGCTGGTAGATCAGTTCTGATTGGAAGTAGCTTTCCGTCAACTTGTTTCCAGCCCCTGTTCGCTGGTTGTAGTTTACCCTTCCACTCCTGAACCTGATAATACACTCTCAGACTGTGGTACGCGGCAGCTGCTGTGGTTGGGGGTAGGGTTTCGGGCTGTAGAAACGATGATCCGGTGGCAACTTTGTGACAGAAACGTGTGTACCTCAAAGAATCCAGTCTGTCTTCTGTTCTTCCTCCATAAAGACACACGAGTGCCTTTTCTCCAGCTTCTATGACGTCATCCCGAGTGGAATCAGAGTTCATGAATGTGTCTGCTTGCTTACTAAAGATGGCGCTTTCTTGCACCTTCTTCAGAGCCAGCGCTTTGCCTAATCCATGTACACGGGACGTAGTATCGCAGCCGATTATTGCATGTACAAATAACATGTATGTGCATACCCGACTTCCCAAGGCGAGCTTTGCTTTCTTGATGCTCCATACTCTCCTCGTTTGTGCCCTTTTTCTAGGCTCCGGCGTGAAGTAAACGTCATGGCAATCCAGGTTCACATGGAAGCAAAGTAGAATCAAGAGATCGGTGTCGTCCCCAACCAATGCAGTGATGTTATCTCTGGCTGACTCTACTACGGTCTGCACAATAAGGATATCTGTATCCCCTGCAGCACGGATAACTGTACAGCCATCATCCTTGAGCTGGTTGTCAAGTAGATTGATAAACCTTTGTTTGTTGGATTTGTTGGCCAGAAATGCTTGCTTTGTGGAATTAACAACCATACTGCCTTCAAAGTTCACAGTTGGTGCGTATGCCCCTGTTCGCCTTTGGTGTGTGCAATCTTTCGTCAATGGTTCATCTTCATAGCCATCGAACACGATGGTAGGCTTGCCGTATCGCCGGGATACGTACTGGACGTAAAGGCGTAAAATAGCCTCATACGTGGCACCACGTGGCCAAGGAATCCGGTGGACAAGAGCGCCGCCATCCAGCACGTAATGGATGTCCCTCGTCGGTAGTGCAGTGTGATGCTCCTTCGTTTTTGTCCAGAGTGCGTCAGCAAGCACCGGTTTTGGTCGCCTGTTTAGGAAGTAGGGATGACTCAAACAACGCGGGAGGGTAACTACACATTTCATATTTAAACTACTCCTGGGGATTCTCGAATCTTCCTGAAGTCGCAACAACGCATAGTCTCTGGAATAGCAATTGTGGGTCCACTTGAACTTCACCCCCAGAAAACGCAACAGCAGACTTCGATGCGAGCGTCACAGTCTGGGCTTTTCGGCGGAATGAAAATTCAAGCACGTTCTTGCCAACCATTGATGTAAGAATGTTACTTCCTACTTCCTTTGCCTTGTCTGCATTGATGTTGTCGTCCGCAACAACCCCAGACGCAATGCTACGCAAACAAGGGTCTGCACTAAACGGACTCCTTGCAATTAGAAAGGTCGCCATCTTTTGCATGTCTTCGAAGTCGCGTTGTTTTCTTGCTTTAGTTGAATCTTTATGCTGCTCGCTGGTGACATAGTTCACTCCTGTCAAGCTCTGCATCGCATTGTTTACGTCTGCGCATGCAGGCATAGACAGCAACCAAACGAGTCTCTGAGTCTCTCCCATCCCCCTTCCACGCGTCAACTATAAAAAGCAGATTTACAGATATTCTAGTAGTTTAAAACACAAGAGAAGAGAAGAGCAAGGACAAAGATGGAGTCTTTTTTCTAGGATTTCCCGCGCTTTCATTTTTCTATGACGCCTGTGCATTCCTGTGCACACGTGTGTCTGCCGTCTAGACATGAAACTGACCTGAAAACACAATCACTGGCGAGTTGCTAACTTATGGGACTTCGAGTTAAATTAATTTCAATAAAAAATGTATAATTATGACAAACACTCCCGAAAATAGATGCAATTCGAAAAATATTCGCGAAAGCGCATATTTCCGTCGCGGGTTTCCTGTGGTTTTAAATATTTCTATTTTGTATGCATTTATTATCTTTTTTTATAGTTAATAACGTTGTTCCGATTACCTATACCGTGAATTGTGTTAGTTTTTACATATTGAACGAAATAATTGTGAAAACAAACGCATTTTTACAGTGCGTTTAATACCACTCAACGTGGGTACCCTGTGGTAAAAGCTTGACATCTTTATCGCTAAATTTCGGGATGTTCCACCGAAGGGATTTTTTGGGATTTTTAGTATGTTACTAAGGTCACCTCAAGCCTTCATTTAGCAATGAAATAAATTCTGTTGCAATTAGTTTGATCTGGAGCCTAAAATTTTCGTAGATTGACTGGACTACAAGCGCTGCAGATGATTTCAGGTATACAACTTGGAACGTGTTACAGTAACTTAATGTGTGGCTGTATAAAAAGCTAGTAAAATAATCGTTTTACTTAGCTTATAAGGTCGCGGGGGACAGGTTCCGCTCATCAGTATGCATTTATGAAAATAGTATGCACGAAGTGCGACGACTGATACCGAAAATACGCGAAATATTCATGAACAGGCTGCCTCAATACTCACACGTGCAAAGCACTGTCTGGACAAATACTCGACGCATTGTTCTTGACAATGAAATCCAAATTAATTGCACGTGTGAGTATTGAGGCAGCCTGTTCATGAATATTTCGCGTATTTTCGGTATCAGTCGTCGCACTTCGTGCATACTATTTTCATAAATGCATACTGATGAGCGGAACCTGTCCCCCGCGACCTTATAAGCTAAGTAAAACGATTATTTTACTAGCTTTTTATACAGCCACACATTAAGTTACTGTAACACGTTCCAAGTTGTATACCTGAAATCATCTGCAGCGCTTGGTGCGGGGCTTGATACTAGGGACTTTAAGCACCGGCAACGGGGACGGCAACCGCGACGTGAGAATGTCAGGGAAAACCCAAATGATCTACTGCGCATGTACGGCGGGAAATATCTTGACGTTCCACGTCGGGGCCCGACGTGAGAAAGCTTGAGTTGGCGTTGTCAGAAAACGCGAGTACTTTACTTCTTATTAATCAGGTTTTATGTCTTTAAGACGGTTTAATTGTATCCCAGAATCAAAGTATACACTGTTTCGAGGCATATGCTGTTTTTTTGACATTTATCGGAGCAAACTTGGTCAGTTTTTATTGCATCGGCTGCAGGCATCGTGGAGCACGATTTCATTCATGGCCGACAAGAAGCTACAAGAACATGTGAGTACAACTGAACACGAACTTTTATTTATTTCCCCGCTTGTTCAGTTTAAAATATATTCGAACACTGCTTCATATCCATGTCATCTGCCTTTTCTTTCGTTAAACGGCTATCGGCTGTGTTTCTTGGTTTGTTTTGATTTTAGTCTGCCGAATTATAAAATTCCCGGTCGCGGAGTTTAGTTTATTCGGGGAAATCAATCCGATTAATTAACAGTTTAATTTATGTCGCTTTTATGTGGCAGACTGAGAAGGGGCTCAAAGAATTCTATCGATTCTACCAGCCGTAAAAGGGTTCTGTGTACCTTAGAATTTCGACGCGCTGAAGTTCGATGAAATTCGAAACCGACTAGTATTTTATATCTTGCATTGAGACTGTTGAGACTCTTGCTTCAGACATTTTCCTAAAGACATTTTCCTTTCCTTACTTCAGACATTTTCCTTTTGCTAAACCAGCACTATAGTTAAAGTTAAGTTTAGTATTAATTTTAGTGAAATTGTTGTTCGGTTTCATTGATGCCAGAGAAGCTTCTTTATCAGTCGGTGTTTTTAAGACCGACAAGATTAAATTAGTCGTAGCAAGTCGTGCTAAATTGTATGGTTTATGCTGCCACAATACCACTTTTCACTGCCGTTTTTCCACAGGAGCTCTCTAATGTTTTGGACGTACATCTGGTCCGTGAGGTCCGAATAGTTCAAGAACAAAAAGGAAGCCGTGAGAGAGCAAGATTTATATTGATGGCAAAAAATAGCGATCACAACAGAAACATCTAGTTTGCACTGATCCTCTTTTGGTTGTAGCTTGTAATTGTAATGTTTTTCTTTATTTCTTTGACTGAAATAAATGTTTCGTTTCGCCTTGAATTTAATTTCAGTTAATTTAACTATTTTGTTTGTGTATTAAAAATAAGGAAATGTTTTCGGGACATCTTCCTCCCGATCATCCAAGTCAAATATTTCGTAAGACTGTATACGGAAGATCGAGGCTCCGTTATAATGACTGACAAGCAATAAATCACGAACCTCTTTTAAGGAAGGTACCAAAGAAAATCTAAAACTAAGGAAAACAACAATTCCAACTGCCCGGTCGCCGTTCCGGTCCGTGCAGTGCTTAATGTTTTCAAATTCCCGATAAAACGCCGTTCTCGTCCCAGTCCATTTTCGGTTCTCCCGTCGCCGTTGCCGTCCCCGTTGTCGGTGCTTAAAGTCCCTACTGTTGAGGATGGAACAGACGGGACAGCTGGACTTTCTAGCTCATCCAGAATTGTCCTTAAAACACTTGTAGTGCGCCTTAACAGTTGATCGCGATCATCTTCCTTCGTTTTGTCCATTACGAAAAACAAACCGGAGATCGCTGCACGTGCTGTAAACTCGAAGCTTACTTTATGTATATTAGCATTAATGTGTGCCACATTGATATGAAATCGAGGCTTATATTATATTGAGTAACCGTTGACCGAGTACGCCCGATCCAATTGAATGTTGGTCCCTCGGAGGTCCGGTTCAACTCTACGAGCTAATGCCACCAAGGTTACGATCGAATGCCATGGAGGTTACGATCCAATGCCATGGAGGTTACGATCCAATGCCATGGAGGTTACGATCCAATGGCATGGAGTTCGATCCAATGCCATGAAGGATACGATCCAATGCCATGAAGGATACGATCCAATGCCATAACATACGAACGAATAATGTGTGTTACGATCGAATGGAATGGAGGTTACGAATGAATAATATGGGGTCCGATCTAATGTCATACAGGGTCCGATCTAATTCCATTTTAGTCCAGAATGCCCCTCCATATTCTCCATAATACCGCGTGAATTTGGACATTTGATTTTTATGGGTACTGCGCTTGCGCAAGTGCCCATTATTGTCGTCGTCGAAGCATTCTTAACATTCCTTCGTAAGACTTTTTTGTAACAATTCTTTGAATAACTGAACATGATATGGCATTGTTCGATTGTTTCGCTTCATTGACAGTGGTGTCAAGTGCAATGCTCAAAAAGAAGATTGGCATATTTAGTGAGCTACATGGAGAGAAATTGCGTTGCAAAATAAATATGAAAGACACGTTTGTTTTTAAATGTTTTTATTTACGTAGGTGTATTTCTTTGACAACTGCACGAACAGGGTCGCGTTTGATTGAGTCACATTGTTGAAGCTTTTGTTGAGTAACCGCCGGTCTTTTAGAGTCCTTCGTACAATTCATTTGTTTGATTAGGGCCCGGCCGCACTAGGCGAATTTTTTGTTTGTTGTGCAAAAATATCTGTCATCAGTTCCGTTTCACAAGTGCGAACGGCGATTTTTTTCCCACCAAAATTTTGTCAAGCCTTACCAAACTTCAAAGGCGCCGTCATCCTGCCCCAGAGCAGGACAAAATTTTGTCAAGCGTCAAAACTGACAGATTCGTCAATTCACACACATTAATCTCAAGGTTACAGCGATGATTATTCGCTTGCCTCGGTCCGTACAACTTGTACCGGTCCAAAATTTTACCTGCTAGCAGCACCTATACTGATGTTTGAGTAGCACAATTTGCTTTACAAGCAGTGAACAGTGCACGTCCGATCGGGTAGAAGTTTGCGCTAAAAAGTGACAGTGACAGTCGGGAAAAGCGGCAAGAAACATGCAAGTCGTTTAAAATTTCAGTCCGAGAAGAAGAAATATCTAGTTAATCAGTTTGTGTATCATACCACGAAGGCAGGAGAGTAAAAACTTTAGAAAGTACTGGTTTTAAAAGATTGTCGAGGAGTTGAATGCAAAATTTCACAGCAACAACAGAGGTTTTCGGTTTCTACGTGATTGATATGTTGTGGTTCGCGAAAAATTTGTCATGATTTTTGGTTTTCAAGTGCGTACGCGTTTATCAAAATGAAAATTTGGCGGAGACAAAATTTGTAGTATATTTTGGTAGCGCCAAACAAATTTTGTCAGCCTAGTGCGGCCGGGGCCTTACGTTTAAGCCTCACGCGCGAGGGGCGAAGCCGCGAAAAGAAGACGGCGAGCTAGTTTACTGGAGCAGAATTTTTGAAAATCATTCCGGCACAGCTTCAGTTGTTTAAAACGAGCAATTGATAACTGAAGAGATAAATGAAATTTATACAGGTAAAAGGTTGTCGTGTGACGTGTATTCGTGTGACCCTCCATAGGAAAAGGGGGCTTATCGCATCAGCGTTTCAAGGCGTTTATATTTGAAACGCATTTGAGACCCGTTTGAAATAATTTGAAACCCGTTTGAAACACATTTCAAACAGTGTTAGAAACGTTTACTTTTTTCAGCGTTTGAAACGTGGAGAAACGCATTTGAAACGCCCATCTGCCAACAACCTGCATTATTATTACCACTGAAGCATAATTATTCGACAACACAACAAATGCTGGACTGAAGATGGTAAACGGTAACTTCAGGCGTCGTTAATGAAATTTAAAAAAGCTAGATAAATCACGGTGGTGCAGTCACACTTTTTACTTTTGATTAAAAGTTCAGTAATATTCCATCGTTACTGGGGTTAGGTCGATCAATAAAATAAACAACAAGAAAGTTTTTATAGAGTGCATAGCAGTATTCTCAAAATTAACGGAAATGTCAACAAATATGATGCGTGAACAAGCTATGACATTATTTGTCAACTCCTGTAATTCTGTAATTACCTTTCCTTTCGAGTATGAATTCAAGATCGTACCACATTCCAATGCATGAATTAGTATTCTTGGAGCGTCGTCTCCGTTGATTTGAGCTTCATCTGAGTCGCAACCATCGAAAACCTTCCACTCGGTTTTCGTACAATATTTGGACAAAGTCAATCAAGTTCCGTATGCGAAGCCACACTGAAGTCAACTCGCCTACATCATGTACCTAGTAATTAATTTGTTTAATAAGAGAACAGCGCGTAAAAGTGTTCTAAAGACGCTGGAATAATCCTGGGGAATAACCTCGTTCTAAAAGCATGTTTACGTGTATAAATGCGAAAGATATCAAGAAAGATAACAGGAATGTTCAGGTGTATTTCTTGTTCTAAAAACGTGTAAGCGAGCACGTACACAGTATAAACATCATTACATGTGTATAAATTGACGATCTTGCAACGTTTTTCAAACACTTCGCAATGCATTGAGCGTGCACCTAAAACAGAAACGCTCGGAGAAGGCTTGACATGACATCGACAGCAGACAAGACTTCTAACCGCAGATCGAGCATAACGCACGCAACACTGACGTTGTCACGGAGGCTCATCAGTTCTATGCCTCGATTCCAAGTGAAACCAACACAGTACGATAACTCCTCGTTTTCTTTCCTGTAATGTTACAACAATTTACCTCAATGTATTAACTCCTCTAGCCCTGTATTCATACTTGTAATTCTTGCGGGTCGAAGACGTCAGTGTTATCTTTAGTTTAATCAGTCCGCCGATCATCTGTTCACAAAAGCGCGACATTCTTTTGTATCTTGAATGAAGGAAATGGCGGTCGATTTTTACATACGTTTGTAGTTCTGTTTCAATTTTTCAGTTAATGCACTCTATGGATTTTTTTTGTGTTAATTCTACTAGCTGTTAGCAGTTTTTTATTGCGTGCGTCATGTATCCAGCATGATCCAGAGAACAGATAATAATCTACGGAATGTAAATTAGGCTACGACCGTCGATGATGCATACAAGATTTACGAATGAACTTTATAATTTTAGAAACTTTACACGTCATCGATTCTTAATATTTTGTTTACGTTTAATCCATGATTATGAGCTGCCCCTTCGAAGCTATCCGTATATCGGATACTATTTTTGAGCTAAAGCTATAAAGTTCCCGCTTTTAGCATTTATTAGACTTGTTTCCATCACGCTTGAACCGGTTCTGCAAAACTTTTTCTATTCATTCGTCTAATAGTTCGTGCGCGAGCTTCCCTACAAAAATGACCCTAGTTGTCCGGCTCTGTTATAAATTTGGCCGGCGTATGGCCGTTAACCTCTGTAATGAAAATAATTATGCACATCTTAATTAATTATTTTTGTGTTTCAAACGCAATGAAACGCGTTTCTTCTGTTTGAAACGCCTTCAGTTTGAAACCGTTTGAAACACATTTGAAATGCATTTGAAATAATTTGAAATGCGTTTGAAAAGCATTTCAAACGCTGCGTTTAAATGCGTTTGTAAAAAATCACCTTAAGCCCCCTTTTCCTATGGAGGGTCACTTATTTTATTTATTTATTTTATTTATTTATTATTTACTCATTTAGTCACACGCGCGCGCGAGGGGTGAAGTCAGAGAAGAAAGTATTGCTGAGGGACCAAATAATTTTGTTATGCTAGCGTGAATTTACAACTCTTTGAAAATCTTTCAGAGCTCCAGTTGTTGAAAGGCTGATGTGCAATTTATTTTTAGATTCTGTTATGTCAGCGCGAATGCTGCTGTGTAAACAAAGATATTACAGTATGACGACAATCAGAAGAGTATGAGTGATGAGTGATTTGAGAATTTTGTTATGTCAGCATGAATGCTGCGAATGCTGTTGTGACAAAGATCAAAGCCGCGTGCTGGATTGCAGAAAATTAATTCACCGCGCTTTCGGGAGTCTGACGTTGGACATCGTGACAAAATGATATTAGAAAATGGATTTTAGATCTACTATTGTTAAGTGTGTTAATTTTTTTTCGAAACGAGGAATGATTTTAATATGAAAATATCTTCTAAAATTAAAGACGAACTTATCTGCTTGGTTTGTAGACGAAAGATAAGATCATCTCATTTGAGCACAGTTTCCGTTGTTTTAAGAAAACAATGGGTGATTGTATTCAAATTAGCTTGGGTTTCAAGTCTTGTACTGATCAAAATGACATGAAGGTAAATAAACGGAACAGAGTTTGTTGTCCGCAACTGAGAAGTCGGCGAGCTAGTTTACGAGAGCAAAGTGTTGCTAAAAGTGACCTAATAAATTTGTTACGTTAAACGTGAATCGTGCAGTGTACTGTAATTACCCAGTTCAGTTAGCTAGGATATGAGCAGAGTCACGTCACGCGCGAGGAGCGAAGCCCGGGGAGGGGGGGGGGGGGGGGGGGGGGGGGCGGTACTCCCCAAAAAAAAATTGGGTAGGGGTGTGCCGCTGGACTATAAAACCCCTTAACCTGTACCGACTACAAAACGCTAATTTTGCGACCCTGTTCCAGACTAAATGTTAAAAAAGATACCCTGTTCCAGACGATTTTTAACGATTTTTTTTCTAACCCAAAAGGCTAAACTAGTAAGCAGCAGTTGTAAAGCTTCTTTAAATTCAAAATGGATTAATGACAAACAATTGCAAGAAACTTTATGTGACATGTAATTTACAATTTACGGACAAATGTATCTATCGATTGACAGGATTTTGCTGCGGCCTTTCTATTTCGCTCTTCTGTGACCTCTGGCTCTGTTCGGTCCATTTTATCCAATATTGACACACATGCTGAGCCCTTTTGCAGTTCATTATTGGGGTACCCAGTCTTCTCTCATTTTGATAGAGCCTGGGGATTAAAATTCCGTATGAGGGTTTTAGGTCGAATTTATCGTTAACGTTAAATTCAGCTTATAGAATCTCAAGATCTGGTCCAAAATTTAATATGTCACCCAGCAAATCTACAAATGGCGGACCTTCGATGTTATCTTCGTTGATTCAGGCTTCATTTCCAGACTACACCAGTTAGCGAATTAGAGCTTTTCATTCACTTTATTGACAGCCATCGGTCCACGGACGCACCTGTCGCATCCCTCGCCCTACGGGCCTGATTATTTTAGTGTGGTTAGCCAAAGCAAGAGATGTTGCCTTAGGGCTAGGGTTATCAAATGCAATACACCAAAGAAAAAAATAACAAAACCAACAAAGTTGCTGCACTATCCTCAACGGCGACAACTCGGAGAACGAAGTCTTGACCTATATTATCAATTGAGAGGTCTGGTGAGAGTTAACGAAAGCCATTGGCGTGGAAATGCTTATATCTAGTATACATGTTATAAAGGGATGATGTGGATTCATGACTGCTGGGTAGAGAAAAATATAACTTACTGATTGAAATCGTGAGAGTCCCTAACCCATTTCGTTTAATCGGCTCATGGGCTACATGTATGCGCATTCTCTGAGTAAAAAATGCAGTAGCCATGAGCACGCCTCGCGGGCCTATTTTTTGTTTTGCATACGGAGACAAAGAAATGTAAATGAAAAACGCACGTGCGTTTTGTTTTGCATGCCGGGGACGGCAAAGAAATATGCAAAACACACGTGCAGAATATTGTATTACTAATTAAACCTATTGTTTTGTGACGTTCTTGTTGTCGTCGCAGTCGTGGTTGCGTCTTAAAAAATGAAAAACTTGAGGAAGAAGTTTATCTGATTTAAAGGATCACAAAATTAAAAAATACAATAATCATTCATACATCAGTACACACTTTCATCGCCTCATTGGCCGCCATGTTTTTCTTTTATAGCTTTCCTTCTGGCTTTACACAACCGCCACGCACGTGCATATTATGAATCCGCTGGCTAAAGTTATGATGATTGCTTTGCAAGTTGGGAGAGCATGGTTTGGATGTGATTTAAGAGAATGTATGGGAAGTAGCTACCCCCCCCCCCTTCCCTGGTTCAAACGTACGTATATTGATATGTTACACTTCGGTTATAGCGTACATGGAGTAAACCGCAAGTTTTTGAGCCGTTACGTTTAGGAATGTTCCACCAACCTCGTTCCCAGGGTCTCTCTTTTACTCGTTATTATTATTATTTGGCAAGGATATCTGGTGTTAATAATGAAGAAAAAGGTAAGTTTGTACCGAAAATTTTATTTTGGCTAGAAAACATTCCTTCGTATGAGACTCAAAAACATTGCAGGACGGAGATTGCGCAGTACGGACTGTAAATCATATTTTCAAAAATCTGGTGGCCAAATACAAAGCCTCGAACTTTTAATAACTGTTAAATATTATGAGATTATTGAACAAAGAATAGCCAGGAAGCAAGACAAACTGTCATATCACATTAATAAATGGTGTAACCTTCTACCACTATTGAAAGACACGTGATCTATTGTTATCCCCCCCCCCCCCCCGTACAGTAATTTGTATTTTTCTGATATGTTGTATGTATTAAAGCATATCAAGAGAATATGAAGGGTAAGAGAGGTAATGTCCCATACATGGGTCATTTCTATGATAATCCATCTGATGCTATTTTTAGATCATTATCGTTACCAGTGCACCTCGGATAATTTGTCTTCGCGCGCGTTGCGTGGGTGTTTCGTGCAGTGCTTACATGAAGGCGAAATGAGGAGTACACTCCAGAAGCGTTTCGGTTTGTGGAAGCAAATTCGAAACGGAGAAAGGAAGAGACAAGTTTCTGTGAAGGAGAATGTTCTAGTGAAGTATTTTTTTTACTGAAGGTAAGATAATTCAAGCTTATAGATCCTTTATAGGTTCGAGATAGCATAAACTTACCGGCGTGTAAGCTTGTGGACTTTATAAGCTTAATAAGCATATAGTTTTCAGTAAACCTCTTTCTATAATTAAACGACTTTTAAATAACTTTACTTTTATTGTTGCCCACAGCTCCTATTTTTCTGAACAGTATACCAAAAAGATCTTCTAGACTTCCGCAGTAAAGGAAGCGAAAAACTCCACACACTGTTGATGCGAAAACTGGAGAAGAAATCCTCAGCTTTGAATTTTGTGGAAGCGTACGAACGAAGACAACCGGACCTTGAATAATTTTCTTGGCCGAACGATTGATTGAATTTTCAGTGTTTTTCAGTTGGGAATTCACTCTGAAATAGAACTTGTAGCATCTGGAAGCATCTAGCATCTGCCCGGCTTTATGTCATTATCGTCAGCAGTTGAAAAAGCAGTATTCAGAGCAACATGAGGACATATAAATTATGGAGCAAATAATATACCTGCAATTTTCTTAGAAGAGATTTAATAAAACGTGGGGATATTGTGTGGCCGGTGGACATTTCTGGTTTGCTTCAGGAGAAATCTTATCCAGCCAAAGCAGAGAAGAATAAACTCTCTGACCTGAGAGTTATTTCTGTTATGCACATCTTGTTCTTGTTGACTATCTTCCTTCGATCCACCTCTAATTTGTCACATCATGAGTAAATCTATTTTCAACCCACTTGTATTGCAGTCCAAAATATTTTGCAAATTATATTAATATCCACAAATGGATCATGATGACAGATCCTGGGGATATTCATTTATTTGTGGACATTCATGTGTAGCCATTAACATTTTGTAGAATAATTAATACTGTTTATCCTCTCTTAATAGTCACATTATGAAAATTTAATTATCTGTCTTAATATCCCAATGGAATTATTTTTGTATGCATAATCATGACGTTATTACTAAAGCCTATTTCACAGATAATGGACCCAATGATCCACCTCAATCTAGGGATAAATATACATTCCAGACTCTGATATCCTGTAAGTTTAATATTTTGAATGGTCGGTTCAGTGAAAATTTCACAAGTGAAATATTAATTTAAACATAAACATAATATCCAGTCTTGAGCACTGCAATGAAATTTATTTATTTACATTGTATATACTTTGATAACCTGTATATCATTGAGATTTTTAAAAAATTTTGAATGGTGTGTTCAGTGAAACTGTTCACAAGTGAAATAATATTTTAATCATAAAAATAATATCCAATCTTAGCACTGCAATTAAATTAATTTATTTACACTGTCCATACTCTGATATCCTGTAAGTTTGTAGGGATATAAATATAACATTTTGAATGGTGTGTTCAGTGAAACTGTTCATAAGTGAAATAATAATTCAATCATAAACATAATATCCAGTATTAGCACTGCAATGAAATTAATTTACTTACACTGTACGGACTCTGATATCCTGTTTTAGGGATATAAGATTTTGAAAATAATTTTTGAATGGTGTATTCAGTGAATCTGTTCACAAGTAAAATAATAATTTGAATGGTGTGTTCAGTGAAACAGTTTATAAGTGAAATAATATAAGTTAATCATCAACATAACATCCAGTCTTGAACACTGTACTGAAATTAATTAATTTACACTGTACAGACTGATATCCGGTACGTTTTTAGGGATATATATAACATTTTGAAAGGGCAATTTTGATGGTGTGTTCAGTGGAACTGTTCACATATTAAAATGAAATAATAATTTAATCATAAACATAATATCCAGTCGTAGCACTGCACTGCAAAGTGAAATTATACTGTACAGACTCTCATAGGTTTTAGGGATATATAAGATTTTAAAAAGACAATTTTGAATGGTGTGTTCAGTAAAACAGTTCACAAGTGAAATGATATAAATTTAATCATCAAGTCTTGAGCCCTGCAATTAAATTAATTTATTTACACTGTACAGACTCTGATATCCTGTAAGTTTAGGGATATAAGATTTTGAAATTGCTTTATTTAATTCTCAAGATGATGTACATGCTTGCTCACATATGAATGTATTGACATAATGTGGATAAACTATATGCTTAGTCAAAATGCAAATTGTAATAAGCAAGCAATCATGAATGATTACTATCTTTTACTTTTGGTTGCTCTCGGCTTGAACTCGACTCTTTGCGCTTCCCACCTGGTTTGTCAGCCGTCAGTTTAAATTTGGAAGCCCTAGGCTTTCATTTATGGGAGGAATCTTTATTTTTACCTCCCCGTCATCAGAAGATGTGCTATAGTCAGGACAAATAATATTATCTGACATTTCTCCTTCCCCTTCGTCTAGTTCACTATCGTCACTTTCTAACGTAGAACTCAGCAGTTCATCTTCGTGACGTTCTTTTAATATCAGCCATGTCGGAGAATTATTTTGAGAACGTTTTCCCATTGCTTTTGTGGCTGAAACAACTTTACCATACTGAGATTCATCGACAAAACGGATCTCCGCATCTTCCGCCATTTTGTTTTCGCGAAAGAAACGTGTACTCCACGCGCGATTGCGCGGCTATCCACGCAGAAAAAAAAAGAAGATATCACGTGTCATAAATAGGGTAATTTGATTGGCTATTGACTAACGCGTAGCTGATCTAAAAATAGCATCAGATGGATTATCATAGAAATGACCCATGTATGGGACATTACCTCTCTTACCCTTCATATTCTCTTGAGCATATTTATTCATATAAGGCTTAGTGGCACATACTAGTGTTGAATTATAGTAAGCAATGTAATGCGGCAATATAATGTAAAGTATATTGCAAATAACAATAGCATATTGATAACAAGCCAATCAGATCAGTGCGCAATAAATTTTACATTAATTCCATTAAGAAGAAAAAAAGATTGAACCTCAGTAAGTGACCTGTTTTAACATAAATTTGTAATCGGTTGCTGAATTAAGCTGTAACAAAAACTGAATGAAGTCCGTCATTCGGTAAAACGTGAAATCAGACGGGCGAGTTAAAGATGATCAAAAATTGCCTGCATTTTGTCAGCCCATATAATGAGTTAAAGCTCTTTGAGAAAAGCAAATGTTCCATAATTTGTCAAATTTATACAAATCTATTGAACTATATTTATGAATGCACACTCTCTTAAGCTGCTTAGCAGTTTCTACAGTCACTTTTTTCTCAAAATCCTGCTAACGAGCGCTTTAATTGATGTAAAAGAAAGAAAAAACTCTCCGACATGGCAAGTTTCAGTCCATACCAAAACAAATTAACCAAAACGGATTTATAGATAAAAAGTAAATGTAACGATAACATGCAACTCTCAAAGAAGTATGACTTATAGCGTACTTTGTACTCATGATCAGGAAGACATATATGTGGTTTTTATGCATGAAAGGTCAAATGGACGATGCTGGCTCTTAAACAAACTTTTAAAACACGATTTCGGAATTTTTTTTATTTTATTTTTTTGTCAAAAAGGCAAAGCTTGCAAGAACGATAAAATTGGTGGGAGTTAATTTATGCAGCCATTGCAAGATCAGCATCATCCCTTTGCCTCAAATTTAGTTATGAGAATGAACGGCTACATGATAATCATGACCTCATCATCAGAGTCTTAAATTTGAATCCTGAATCAATTGTTTTGTTGAAAAAATGGATAGATATGGCAAATTGTGAACAATTGTTTTTCCATCAATTGCTTTCCACTCGTTTTTCAGGCAACTGTTTTGGTGAATCTGCAATCATGGCAAGTTTTGATATACATTGGAACTTTTCGAAATGTTGAAAATTCTTAAAAATATTTGTATATGCCAAACGAAATTGGACGACAGTAGATGTACGCTGATTTAAGCGGTCACTGACAGAGGTTCACTGATCTAAGAAACAAATAGAAAATATCCTTTCGAAAATGTCCCTTAATTACATTTGTCTTCATTATTAACGCCATATATCCTTGACAAACAATAATAGCGAGTAGAAGAACCTCGGCGTTATCCCAAACCGACGTTTCAGCTCATAGAGCATTAAGGAACTCAACGACACGTAATGGCGGACTCAAAAACTTCATAACAACTTCATGTACGCTATCACCAAGTGTAACGTACCAACAAATTAAAAACAAAAATGTACACAAACCCTGCATGAGCATGCGCAGTACGGACTGGAAATCATCTTTAACTAAAATAAGAATATTTAAAAGTAGCGTATTACAATCAAAGAATATAGTGGTTTTCAATGGAGTGTCGTAAAACGTTAAGCCAATCACCACAAACGTAACCAACACAATGAACCAATGAAAACTCGAAGCAAATACACGTAACCGGCGCCAAGAGCGGGAAAACGCGTGCGACCAATTTGCGATTGGTTTTGGTTTTAAATCTGATTGATTGAGTAGATGGAGCGAGTTTTTTAAACCAATGACAGAGCGCAGAAAAGCAAAACCAATTCAACTTTCAACACTCAATTGAAAACAGCTCTATCGGGCTGATAAGCTATTTTGCTATCTTATAATGCATATTGATGGAGCTTACGTCACGGACGGTGCTTCTTGATAGAGTATTAGCCTAAACTTCTCAAGTTCGTCGTTCGTATAGTCCCTCTCAATCTACCCCAATCCTGACCATCCATGTTTCTTTGTGGTTTGTTATCACTTTCTCGATGTTTTGGTTACATTAAAATCCATTATTATGCGTCGATTTGAAGCCGTCATTTGTAAAGTGTAATATTTTCTTGACTTTATTATCTTCTCCATTGATGTATAACAAATTGTCTCCCTGTATTGTACGTAATTTATATTTTGTAAACAGTGTGTAATATAATAAAAAAAATGAAACTGAAACTTCATACATCGTGACGTTAGCTCCTTTAAAAAATTCAAAAAATATCCAAGTCATCTTGAGAGAAAACTAATAAGGTAATTTTTAACCTACAAACTTTATTACATGTCCTACTATAAAATGGTTGTCTTTCAGTTCAGTTGAACACTCCTCAGTATGACTCCATATATGCTAACTTGATCATCACACTAGGGCTAGTCGTTTCAGCTTATTTGACTGTCGTGACTGCAAAAGGTCAGAAATGAATCGAGTTTAATGTTTACATATGACATGCATGTCGAGTAGTTCCGACGTGGGAAGGTGAGACTGTGGTTGACAATATATTAACTTTTGTGCCACTAAATAACCTAGATAAATCAGATAAAAAAATACTGAACATATGGAAGAGCTTTTCTTTTGGAGGTCACGGCTGATCTTAGCGCTCGGGACTTGCCGCTCACAAACTCTTAAAATCTGGGGCTGTGAAATTGCGGACAATCTTAACCGAGAGGCGTAAAATGCAAGCATGCTACGAACACGTATTCCCCGCTTGCTATGTACAGCACTGTCTATACAAATTGAATAGTTCCATATTATGTTATTCGATGTTATTATTTCGCCAAATTTAGTGGCCATGATATAGAGTTGTCCTCGGGGTGGAGGTAAAAATTAATTGATGGAAAAATTCCTCCGTGCAAAAAAATCCCTTCCTGCAGTTAATCAAGCTTTAGTGCCTATTTACATGGAGAAAAGTTTTCCCTGGTTGGAGGTTACCATCCTCCCCGAGCCATATTTTACCGAGCGTTTATATGATAAACGTTGTCCCTGCTGTCTGACCGAGCCAAAACATGTCCATGTACCTTCAAAGCGAGTGACCCTGCATCCAGGGTCACCCTGCCCCCCGAGCCAAGTTTGCGATTTCTTATGTAAACGGTTCGCTGCTATTTATAAAGAAATGTATGAAAAGTTATTTCGCCCAGGGTGGTTCGGTATGAAGGGTAACCCTCCTACCAGGGACACATTTTTCCATGTAAATAGGCCCTTGCTCTAATTGTCCAAACCTTGTTGATCAGAAGATGATACTTTCTTGTCCGTGGGTCATCCATGCAGGTGCATCTAACTTGTCTGTAGTGATAACTTGTTGAGTCCTCTTCTGAAAGCGACGTTGAAAACAAAGAAACTTCATCAGTTTGGTATCATTGGATAAATATATTTATATGCAGTATGTAACGCACGTTTCTGAGCCGGTCAACTGTACATGTTGAACTTTAACGTGTAAAAATTTAACACAACTGCTATTGTACCACAGTTTGGCCCAACCTTTCATTTAACTAGAACAATCATCACTTTCTCTTTATGTAATTGACAGCTATCAGTTACAAGGAAGGAACGATTGTACTTCCTAGTTAAAATTTAATTTTTTCCCTTAATGATGCTATTACTGGAGACAATGCGCTGTACAATGCACTGTACATATGGGAAACTCATTTGGCCGAATTTAAAGTGCCCAAAAGTACCCAAGGAACTTCTGTGAAACAATTTTGCGATTTGCAGGAAACGCGAATTTTTTATGAATATTTCAAATCTTCAAATCCTATTTGTTTTTATTTTTTACGGTATATCCGTCCCGCTGTTAAGAAGCCGACGGGTTCACATGTTCCTTAATTTTGTTTTGAAGTCACGTGTTCCTTAATCTACGTCACATATCCTTTCTGAACCGAGAAGGACCGAGAGGAGACTAAGGCAAATGGTGAGCCAAAATGGCGGCAAATTTGAAATTTTGAAACTTATACAGATTTAAAGCAATTGCAAATTCTAAACACACAATAAAATGTTAAAGGAACATCATAAATACCTCACCTTTTCTGGGTGCAATACGCTGATGAGATGTGGAATCCTGGTTTGTTACTTGACTGGCTGCTTCAGCGAGTGCTACAACAATTTGGCTCACGAATACACTCTGTCTCCATGTGCGATGTACCAGAACGGCTTAACTGACTGGAGTGATTTGGTACAGACCAGGGACCTTAACATGAGTGGTTTTCAAGCACCTATATATCGTCCATCTTAAAGACGTAGTTGAGATAACATGAGTGGACAGAACTAGACTGTAAGACCTAGTGGAGATGACATAGGTGGACATAGCTAGATGCGTATCATTCTAAAATCATCGCCGCCTTCCCTTCCCTGAGAAATATATCATAACTTCGGTAAATTATAACGATAGTGAAATCCAAAATATAATGATGGAACTGAATCGGGTTTATTTACAATAAGCTAACTGCGAACTTTGAAGAAATATACTTTCAACTAATATTGAACGGCAGAAATAAAACCTCCGATTGAACTCAGCCTGATTCATCATGATCTTTAAAGGGAAAAAATATTTACAGAAACATCCGAATATTAATACCTTTGATCTCTCTGACAGAGCACTGTCAGTTGGGGTATATATGCCATAGGATGAAGTTTGGATTGCTGTGTTTTACTCAGTCGTGGTCCAGTGGTAGCCATTCATTTCTGCCGCCTTCTCTGCTCGCTTGATCAGCCCACTAGGTCCTGTAGAGGCAATCTGGAAAACACCATTGACAAGTGTCATCATAGTCAAATTATGAACAAATTATACTTCATAGCGAGGTGAAGGGAACAGTAAGATTCACGTGAATTTCTCGGATTGATAACTCACAGACTCCACTCAACCTTGCTAGAAGTGGAATACAAATATATTGTTAAGACTCGGGCCAAAACTGACTTATAATTAGTTTTTAAGTTTTTATTCATATTAATTTGTTAATTCGTTGTTCGTGTTTTATTCTTAGTTTTTAGTTACTAGTTACTCATTTGCTAATTTATTTATTTTTGATCCGTTCAGATTTTCTATTTTTATTTTCAGTTTTTATTCACTCATTCATGCGATGATTTATGGATTTTTATCATATTCTCTTGTTTTCATTGTTTAATTAATTAATTAATTTATTTATTTATTCATGTACGTATTTATTTATTTTTATTTTATTTAAATTTATGTTATCTACATTTTCGTTATCTTCTTATTTACCAATTAATCAATTCATCTGATAAAAAGTATCGTACAGAAATACCTGTTGAAGCTAAACCAAACTGATGCAAGGCTGTCAGAAGGACAAAAGGGCAGATTTATCGCCCAATATTTCAACTAGCAGAACTCATATAGTCCTGGCCCTGTGAAGACTTGCAGTTATGATAATTGCAATATCGACCAATAAAACTGGCCTTTTGCCGTACTGCCAGCCAGCCTTGCAATTAGTTTGGTTTAGCCACACTTCAAGTGACGTCTGGCACGTGCATTTCTCAACCAATTCAAGAGATCCGGAACAGAATGAGTCAAGCAGTGTATTTTCTACGTTGTGTGATCCTCTGCATTCAAACGTACGCCTGGTGGCCAACAATTTACTGGGTAAACAAGACAATCCCAGGTACACCATGGCTCAACAGGTGTCAATTAGATATCTTCTTCAAATTCCAAGAGTGCTGTTAAGACTTCGCGCCTTCGTGGGTAGTTTTGAGGTGTTCTCTGCACTTACTACAAATGGGAAAAAAATCAAAAGTTTGTGACGTAACGTACGAGAGAAAAAGGAAACCTTATATTTTCTTCTAACATCACGAGGGACTCATCGGCTTCAGCTGGGACTAAGATGCTCATCAGTAGCCTGTGTGCATCAAGTGACACAGGCTACTCATCAGAGACTAGAAAAGAAAAAGAAAGAAACAAAAGGAATACGATTACACTACAGGCGAGACAAGTTATAACTATAGAAACGCTAATCCACCTCAACGAGATTCAATCGAATTCCAGCAAGGTAAACTTGCAGCCAATGTATAACATAGTAAAGGAAAACATGCTTCAAACCCACCAGTTTGCGAGTTATCAATGTTATGCAGTAATTATGTCAATACATTCCAGCTGGAGCTCTACAATTGTTTTTGAGAACATGTATATCCGATATATTGGAATATCTTATATATGGCCAGGATAAGACTAATTCGCAGACATGTTATATATTTTATCTGAAAATAACTAAAGAAAACGGCATCGTGTGTATCGACATACCTTTGCAGTGGTACAGTGGTCCTCTAAATGTCATCCGGACTGATACACTGCCTACGTACTGGCGGACGAATAACCCGGTTGACCACAGGCTTAACTGCATGGGATATCTGCGTCAGGCTCGAAGAGTTCTCCACAGTCGTTTGATGACTGGCCCAAAGTAGTCAGGATGTGTTTTTGGGCAGTTGTAACTGGATCTGTCAATGCTGGCCGTCCAGAAGAGTAATGGTAATGGTAATGAATGCATCAATGTTTCATAACAGGATGGATGGGATACAGACAGTAATCACGATGTGCATTGTGGCTCAATAGTCGTGCCTGTAGGATGGATGGCCTCATAGAACAGACGGTAGTCACCTTGTGCAGTCTGCATGGCCCATCAGTTCCGGCTGTAGGATGGATGGCCTCATGGAATAGACAGTAGTTACAATGTGTAGTCTGGATGGCTCAATAGTCGAGGCTGTACGATGGATGGCCTCGTGGAACAGAAGGTAGTCACAATGGGCAGTCTGCATAGATCAACAGCCGCGGCTGTACGATGTATGGCCTCATGGAACAGAAGGTAGTCACAATGGGCAGTCTGCATAGATCAACAGTCGCGGCTGTACGATGGATGGCCTCGTGGAACAGAAGGTAGTCACAATGGGCAGTCTTCATGGATCAATAGCCGAGGCTGTAGGATGGATGGCCTGGTGGAACGGCCGACGGTAGTCACGATCATGTGCAGTTTGGATGGCTCAATAGTTGCGGCTGTAGGATGGATGGCCTCATGGAACAGACGGTAGTCACGATGTGCAGTCCGGATGGCTCAACAGTCCCAGCTGTAGGATGGATGGCCCCATGGAACAGACGGTAGTCACGATGTGCAGTCCGCATGGCTCGGCAGTGTGGCTTTAGGATAGATGGCATCATGGAACAGACGCTAGTCACGATGTGCTGTCCACTGGATGGCTCAACAGTCGTGGCATGGAAACTGAAAGCTGACTATCCAAGTCAACTATACTTACATTGTGCTAAAATGGCAATTTTAGCGTACTTCGTGCTGCTGGCTGGATATCATTGTCTTGTGACAAAACTGGTGAAGTAAATGTTACACTGAAAGCAACTGTTAATACATGAATTATTTCAATTGACCGCCAAGATTAAGCACGTGTTTATCATGTTAATGTGGATTTTGAAATAACAAATGACAATGCGATGTACCGTCCGCTGGATGGCTCAATAGTCGCGGCTTGAAAACTAAATGCTGACTGTCTAAGACAACTATACTTACACTGTGGCAAAATGGCAAATTTTAGGTACTTCGGGCTGCTGGCTGGTTAACAGTATCTTAGGTTAAGGACAAAACTGAAAGTAACTGTTAATGCATGAATTGTTACAATTGACCGCCAAGATTAAGCACGTGGTTATCATAATCATGTTAAATGAGAATTTTACAATAACAAATTACAACATCTAATGGACACTGTAGATTAACTACAGACAAATAGTGCCACGATAGCGAGGCTAACCGTATGAGCGTCTTTACATGACGTCACGGCGACCATATTGGTGGTCCAAAACAATGTAATTTATCTCCTCTTATATATGGCCATAATAAGACTGATTCGCAGACAGGTTTCTTGGTTATATTTTTTCTCTGAAAATAACTAAGAAAGACATTGTGTGTATTGACATACCTTTGCACGATAGGAGTGGTTTGCTGATTGTCATCTGGACTGATATATGGAGATTGACGGTTGAATAGGTACTGGCGTAAGAATAACGTAGTTGAACAGGCTTGACTGGGATATCGGCGTCAGGCTCCAAGAGTACTCCAAATTAAAGTCGTTCGATGACTGGCCCCTAGTAGTCAGGTAGTCAGACGAGTAATGGTATGGTAATGAATACATCAATGTTGCCCAATGGAATACAGACAGTAGTCACGATGCGTAGTGTTTATGGTCCAATAGTCGCGGCTTTAAGATGGATGGCCTCATGGAATACAGACAGTAGACACGATTGCAGTATATATGACTCCATAGTCGTTGTTATAGGATGGATGGCATCATAAAATAGACGGTACTCACGATGTGAAGTCTGGATGGCTCAACAGTTGTGGCTGTCAGATGGATTGCCCCATGGAATACAGACAGCAGTCACGATGTGCAGTCCGCTGGACGGCTCAAAAGTCGCGGCTGGCAAACTGAAGGCTGACTGTTAAGAAAACTATATGCTGGTAAAAATGTGGTAAAATGGCAATCTTTAGTTACAGTACTTCGGTCTGCTGGCTGGATAACGGTGTCGAAGGACAAACTGTGAAGTAAATGTTACACTAAAAGCAACTGTTAATGCATGAATGTTACAATTGAACGCCAAGATTAGGCAAGTGTTGATCATTGTGTTCAAAGTGAATTTTGAAGTGACAAATTCAGTTGGCACATCTAATGGACACTATACTGTAGATATAACTGCAGACAGATGACGCCACAATATTGAAGCTACGTATAGAGCGTCTTTACATGACGTCACGGCAACCATATTGGTGTTCCAAAGCAATGAAATTTATCACCTTTGGGCCAGGAAATGAGTTATTTTCTTACACTAAAGCAGTCCCTATACATATATGGTCGACGTAGAAACGCTCTACATGTAGCTAAATGTTGCCTTTACTGTGGCATACTTCTCTGCGGACTGGCACTGAGAAGTGAAACAGGAGCCTAAAATGAAAAATAGTAAGGCGCTGTTACACTAGCCAATTTTTCCTGCAACTTGTCTCGCAATTTTGTTGCGACACAATACTGCACGAAAAATTGCCTAGTGTAATACCCCCTGAAATGAACATGTCTCGCAACGTTTTCGTTGCAGTAAGCGTTGCGAGAAGTAGAATCAAGTTCTGCTTTTTGCAACGATTGAGGCAACGTTAACGCTGAAATGAAGTTTGTTACACTAAGCAAGGTGTTAAACTAAGTAACGTTTCGTGCAAGTTGCCTCGCGATGGTGCGACAAAATTGCGAGACACGGTTGCAGGAAAGATTGCTAGTACAACAGTGCCTTACATGCCTTACCTGGTCTTACCTCATTTAGGCGATCCAAAATTCATCTTGGACAAAAACCTTCATGAAACACGTGTTCACTGTTCACTCCTCTCCTGCTTCACAGATGTGACACTACCATTCTTTCAGAGAAGATCTCGTTGCGTACGCGGACGCTTTACGGTACACCGCTCTCCGAAAATGGGCTAACTGACCTGCCAAACAATCAAGTTCGATTCCTGTCTCGATGCATATGTTCCGGACACAAGTTTACTCGATGTCTAGAACTTGGGAGTAACCAAACGAACATGACGGCCGACGTTTGAAATCCAACAACGAAAAAACAACGAAAATCACGAAAATAAGCGAGTGCCCCCGAAAGTGGCACCGAGTTAACGTGGCACGTACTCTCCAAATTTGCCCGCTTGAACGCACTTGCCTGCAACGCGGCAATGAATTTTGTTACACTAAGCAGGGTGTTAAACTAAGTAACGTTTCGTGCAACTTGCCTCGCGACGGTGCGACAAAATTGCGAGACACGGTTGCAGGAAAGATTGCCTAGTACAACATTGCCTTACATGCCTTACCTGCTCTTACCTCATTTAGGCGATCCAAAATCCTCCTGGACAAAAACCTTCATGGAACACGTGTTCACTGTTTACTCCTCTCCTGCTTCACAGATGTGACACTAACACTCTTTCAGAGAAGATCTCGTTGCGTACGCGGACGTTTCACGGTACACCGCCCTCCGAAAATGGGCTAACTGACCTGCCAAACAATCAAGTTTGATTCCTGTCTCGATGTTCCGGACGCAAGTTTAATCGATGTCTAGAACTTGGGAGTAACCAAACGTACATCACGGCCGACGTTTGTTTGAAATCCAACAACGAAAAAATGAACAACGAAAATCACGAATAAGCGAGTGCCCAGGAAAGTGGCACCGAGTTTACGTGGCACGTTAACTCTGCAAATTTGCCCGCTTGAACGCTCTTCCCTTATATAAATCGTTAATATGCTTTAATACGTTACATTATAGTAATTTAAAAATACAATAACAGTGACAGCCACTCGTTGTTCGTGTTTTATTGTTTAACATTACACCATAATACTATAATATATACTCTAAATTATACCACATGACCTAAAGTAGTCTATGAGTCAGTAACAATGACAGCCCCTGGTTTTTCATGCTTTTATTATGTTTTATAACATAACATTATATCATTATACTACAATATTATACTCTAAACTATGCCACAGGACTTAAAGTAGTCTATGAATCAATGACAGTAACAGCCACTCGTTTTTCATGTTTTATTTAATATAATATAACATTACATCATTATACTACAAAATATTATCTAAATTATACCACAGGACCTAAAGTAATCGATTAGGGGGGCGCGTTCCTATATGAAAAGTTTTTGCGTCCGGAGAAACTCCGAGTGTTCCTGTGTCAGTAAACGTCGACACCCCGATTGGAACACCCAGGGTGTCCCAGACGGTATGTGATGATGACCTTCAGTGGCCTGTTAACGAGTTGTAGTCGCTGCCAAGCCTTCAAGGTCGATTGGAGCGAAATTGTATTCCGAATCGAAAGCCGAAAGAATTCCGAACAGCCGAATTGAAAGCCGAACCACAAACCGAAAGTAAGGTATGACGTTTTCCACTGGAATACAGCACGCGTTCCAATCTAACGTTTCCGTTGTGTATCTCCCGACAATACATAGGAATATAAATTTGACGTACGATATTTCACTTATCAAGGAATAGCGAAGCTTTAGAAGGGATGCATGTTATATTCCAGTGTCAAACAGCATAAAGGTGAGCTCGCCACGCGAGCACTCCACGTACCTCGTGCCAGGTTGTAGAACTTGCCATACCTTATATGGGTCGCTTATATGTTCCAGGATGCCTGTCTCTCCATGCAAGTCCCGCTGATTGGTTATGTTCCACACGTGGCAAGAGGATCTGGATGGAGGCAAACTGAGGCAACTGACAAATGGTCAAAATTTTAACAGCAGTGGGATAATTCACAAAAGTTTGTAATAACATAACATTCAAATGGATTAAGAGTTTTCCCGACGGGCTTCGTTGGAACCGTCAGCGGCCACGTTACACTCCATCCAGACCCTGAAGCATATGATGTCTTTATCTGTTGCTTGATCCTCCGCGAGACAGTTGTAGTCATATTACTTAGCTGTTTCAAAAATCGCTGCCTGATAAAAGCTTCAATGACGAGACAAGACAAAACAAATAGAATCATGAAATGAGAACATATTTTTTGGACAGCACATGAGCTTGTTCTGATCATTGTTTAATATATATAAGACCTCACGAAGTGTCCAACTTGGTTACGGAAGTTGTTAACTGTGGTTTCGCATGAACGAAACTTTTATGTACAATTTGCGTCCCATGTCACGAAGCTTGAACGTCAACGATTATTGAAATAGCTGTGAATTATTTAATACTATATGCTATCTATCCTGACTTCTCTTCTTCCTAATCCCAGCAACAGGCAATGTCCACTATTGCATCAAATAATACAACTTATGGCAAAATGCCGACGTTCTATATAATTCTAATGCTAGTCGAGTTATTGCAGCGCAAGATAAGAAGCGTTGGCGAATAAATTCGGAGGCTTTATGCACCACTTGGCGCAAAAACAGACAGGCAACAAACATTGTTTTTTTAATTGCGATGATTTGGATAATGGTGTAAACGAAAATGCTTCTAGTTGTAGTCAAATGATGTCATAATGGAAATGGCCTGTTCGTCGCGTGTTTACCTTCTTTTCTTCGGGCTGGTCCTTGATATGATTCTCCTTTTCCTTGGGCCATCTTCTTTGTTGTTTGGTCTCGAAGGCTACCTACGCTTACAATTTGTAAACGATCTAAACTAAGGTGTGTACATTGTCCCATAATCCCCTGCTAACTATTTATTAGTCCTAAAAACTGATCTGCGCTCACAAAAGCAAGCCTCAACTAGCAGCTAGCTACCTGTAACTAGAGTTAAGCCACTTAACTTTTAGGAGAAGAAAAACAGTCTTCCTACTAACAGCTGAATGGCTTAATCCTCCAGTTTTCTACGTTAAATGTTAATGTCTGGTTGAACCTGGCCAAAACAGCTGTTTTATTTTCGAAATAGTTTCACTCGATTACAGTGCTTAGATTCACTGTAATCAAGTGAAACGTCAAGGACACAATTGGCCGCAGTTGAAGCAACTAAGCGGGAGACGCGCTGAAGACAAAACAAGCCGAATTAAAACCGAAGACGACGTAGAGCCGAAGTAAAGTCGAAGTAAAACCGAAAATATATTCGAAGTAGAGCCGAACACCGATCGAAAAGAAAACAATCCGACTAAAACGAAAAGAAAACCCAAGGGAGAACTTAGAGGGAGGAGCCATGCCAACCACAGGAACCCCATTAACTAAACTAATTAAATTATCTATATTAAGTTACGCCGAATCAGAAGTATGTGAACTTCTGGCCGAATTTTGATTATTAGGTTCATCCAGAGCTCTATGAGTTACCTCCCTTTCCCTCCCACATGCACAAGGAATTTTACTGACCAAGAGACTCATTAGAGTCGAGCTGGAATAAAGTCATATCTTGTCTTGTATGGGCTGAGCTGAGGATTACTGGAGACTGGAATGGACTGTCTGTACGGCGCTGAAGTGGTCTGGACTGGACTAGTAGACTGGACTAGTGGACTGGACAGAGGCTGTTTTTATGGATTGAAGCTGATATAAAGCAATGAGATCCAACAGAAACCGAGAGAAACTACAAGGAAATAATAATATTACACAGCGTGAGATGAAGTACGTACAGATCAAACGAGATCGCCAGAAATTATTTTTATTTATTTATTTATTTATTTATTTATTTGTTTATTTGTTTATTTGTTTATTTGTTTGTTTGTTTGTTTGTTTGTTTGTTTGTTTGTTTGTTTATTTATTTTTTTATTTAAAAAATCCATGTTCACTCAAGGATATTTAGCCAGCAGGCTGAACAAAAAAACCAACTTGATCAGTTATATGATATCGAACTTATTTCAACCGATTAAATTGAGAAATTATATTTATGTAGTAAAACACATTCATACAAAAGAAACATAATGATTTCTGTCTTTCTTGATAATTTAATAGCAGAAGCTAGCAGAACAACGTTTACCTAACTGTAAACGTGGTTTTCAATGTGGACGAGATCTCGCGCATGTTGAGGCAATTTACTGGCATGCAGTACGACCTTCTCGAAACTACACATTAGAAAAAGGCTGATTTGTTCGACTCTCAACTCAGTCAGTCTAGAGTAGTATCTTATTTGAAACTTGCGCGGGCACGCGGCAGAGCCTACAGACTGGAACGTGTTTCCCCCCGCAAGATTTTGATTTTCTGACGCTTAATTCTTATGCCATTTTATACGTCAGTTGGGTCGAATGTAATTCAAGTCCCAGAGACCTCGCTGAAACTGCTTTAAATCAACGCAATGCCCGCACAAATATTAAAGTAGCTGAAGTAGTACGGCAACGTAGTCGAATCAAGCCACCCAACGAGATTTCTAATACGATTTGAATTACATTCGATACGACTGAAATGCGACGTATAAATTGGGCCTTACACTTCCTCTGGCAATTAGCTTACCGTCTTTCGACAGGAATAAAAGTTACTATAATACAGTAAAAGAGAACTTTTTAGTACGAAAGCTTCTAGGATACGTTCAAACATTCCACATGGTGATGTCGAATTTCCTTTGGCAAGAAACGTAAGCTAGCGTACTGAACCACACGGCGTTTTCTAAATACTGTACATGTCGAAGCTTTTTGAGCGGGCACTTTCGTAAGCCGAGACCGCTCAGTCTGCTTACGGCCGCCTTGACAAAACCCCGTTTGAACTCTCACTCAAACAAACCCTGTATTTATACATTCCCGTATAAGCGACCAGCTCCGTTGCGGAATCTTTCTTTGCTTTCCGAGGGTGTCCAATTCAGACCGGAGCTTCGACTGTAATAAAATTTAACACCAATATATATGTACTAACCTGCTTTACGCCTTGCTGAAGTCTGTCAAATACGTTGGGATGGACACTTCGCTTCTGTTTTATTTATCGGCGACGGGCCGGATTTGCGTGGTTTCAAATGCGCCCACTTGACGGCTTTCAAAAATATAACTAGTAATACGTGACTCGCAGGTCCTCGCGAAGCTCGGGGAAGTGCCCTTTTCTCTATTATGACGAACAGCCTCCTACGTGCTTGGAACCTTAGAATTAAGTTTGTCGATGACACAACAGCCTTAGAAATCATCCCTAGAAATGGTGTAAGCTTGCTTAACTTTGCTGCCAACGATATTTTTGAATTTTCAAACGAGCACAAGATGAAACTTAATCCTTCTAAATGTAACGAAATGTTGATCAATTTTATGAGTAACCATAATTTTGTAATTAACCCTATTATACTTGGAAATAATGTAATTGAACGAACTTCAACATACAAACTCCTTGGAGTTTACATCAGCAGGGACTTAAAATGGAACTACCACATAGACTATATTGTTAAAAAAGCGAACAAAAGACTATTTTCTCTAAGGATACTAAAGCAATGCGGTGCCCCGCCGGTAGCATTAGCCAAAGTATTTGCTACAATAGTGCGTCCTATTTTAGAATATGCTGCCCCTGTCTGGCAGAACATTCCTGACTTTTTAGATAATGATATTGAGAGAGTCCAGAAGAGAGCCATGTTTATTATTTGTCCTTCCCTCGACTACAGGGAGGCATTACAGCTGCTCGGCCTCACTTCATTGAGAGAACGGCGCCAACATCTTTGCCGGCAGTATGTCAGTAAACTTCAGGATGTAAATAGCCCTTTACATTTTCTTTTGCCTCGACGTGAGGAGGTGGTACATAACTATAACTTAAGAGCTGGCACAAGTCGTAGCACCATCAAGTCTTGCAGAACGAAGCGTTCTCAGGACTTCGTCACTTTTCGCTATTAATCTCGAACTAGCTTGTTTATAATAGAACCTTATATTGTATATATATTGTAATTAATAGTTTATATTTATACCTTGTATTCTACTCTGTAATTCAGTTTTTACTGCAATGAGTTTCATTAAACATTACATTACATTATTATTTATGGTAAAGGGTCATATATAAGAATTTGGCTGGGGTGGATTACTTGAAGTTGGACTTAAATTGAATTGTATATATTAAATTGTCCTGAATAGGGAGGAAGATATCTTTTTTAGAGACAATTTTATTTTATAAATAAGAATTTTCAAGAGTGGATTACTTGGCTTGAATGGGCCTTTTTCACAGCCTGCCATGTTGGTAAAAACAATAGCTTTTTATTCCCCAAGGTCCCCCAAGCCTCGCATTCAGACGTTTCACAACGAGTTTACGCGTGGTTTCAGATGCGGAAACAAAGGTTTTAAATCCTCTGGGATTTAAGATGGCCGCCGCGTGATTAAGGTCCATAGGGGCGAAGAGAGTGTTGACAAATTTGAAGAGATTGTTTGGAGGGGGGATACTATTAGATAGGTGGTTGTGGATTGGGGAGATGGAGGCGGGTTGTTATAATGAGTCAAAATCTCTGACTATGTATCATGTAGGCCGGGATGGAGAAGAGGACTGATTTTTCTTTTTGGCCAGTCTGTGATTGTGGAGCAGTGGGGAATTTAGGGGAGGGGCCTGGACATCATCACCCCCCTTACAGTGAAGTGCAAACCATTAGCTCCCCCCCCCTTTATATGAGGAATGAGGAACTGAAAGTCTTACCTTAACCCTCCCTATTAATTAGAGCAAGGAAATGCCCATCTTCACTTAACCACCCCCTCCCCCCACCTTTGTGCACTTCTGAATCCGAAACTGGAATGAATATTGTGTGGTTCCAGAAAATATCCATACCTCCTCGCGGTATTTTTTTGGGTTTGAACCAACCCCTTGAAATTCCAGTTTAGCTTCATACTTTCCTTTAACAGTTTCGGCTTTTGAGATCCCCCTCCCCCTTGGAATTTCCAATGACCTTTCTTGGAGTGGGTATGGTTATTTTCTGGAACTGCACATTTATTTTGAGTATAGGTAAAATGAACACATGGACCAAATAGTACTTAAAAAGCTCCATATTAATAAAGAAACCTATAATAATTATATTGTTCAGTAATATATTCATTTTTCAATACTATAATTATATTATAGAAATTGGCCATAACAGTTAACAACTTTGTATGTTCATTGGGGTACCGGTATATTATTCCAAAACATAAATGTAAATCAGTTACATGGAAGCTGTTTCATCCTCATAAAGACACTAGCAGCTTATTGAGCAACTAAAAGCAAACTCAGACTGGATATAAACAAGGAATGTGTTTCTTCAGTCATGGAAATTATCACTTCTTCAATCAATTACTGCATATACTCAGTTCCCTGTTGAGAAAAAAATTAAAAGAAATATTGACCTACTTGTACATGGAATATTGACTGAATTTTGGCAACAGTCATATACTGGTCAAAAGATAAAGAACACAACAATAAGATGGAAATTGCTAGAATATAGCTGGATATATAGGTGATTTAACATTGATTTTCCTTCAAAACATAAGAGGAAAATAACATGTAAAAATCATGGTGCTAGTTTGCAAGGATTATAAGACAACTTCAATGCCAAACAGTCCTGAGGAGAATGACACAAAATTTTACTCTACACATCTCCAGATATATATTATACTATAATATATATAGTCATGCAAATAAAGCTATTATTTACAATTATACAGCCATCTCCTTGATTGATGGCCGACAGAAAATAAATTTGGAGCTAAATAAGCTCCTACAATCGCTTTGTTTCATTGCTGGTTATCTGTGACATCCACAATGCAAGGTGTTGTTTGTATGTTATTTCCTTCAAAATTCAACCATCAACTAAATTCAAGTAGCGAAAAAACCGTAAGAGGTGCGATGGGATGCGACCCCATACCTCATGAATTGAACTTTAAAATCAAGGGAATTCTGGCTTCGATCCTTCAAACCTCGATGCATAAATCGTATCACCCGACTTCGGAATATAAAATTACAGAAAATTACGACGCCATTTTGGGAGGGTAGTATCGAAAACGAAGCACTCGAAAACGAAGACCGAAGCACGAAGCACCCTGAAGTCGAAAACGAAGCACCCTGAAGTCGAAAACGAAGCACCCGAACTCGAAAACGAAGCCCCCTGAACTCGAAAACGAAGCACCCTAAACTCGAAAACGAAGCACCCGAACTCGAAAACGAAGCACCCTACTCCAGTGGTGTATTTAAAATCGGTCACCAAAACACGAACACTGAATAATTTGTAATTATACTGTATCTTAAAAAGAACGACCTGCAACCCACAGTAACAAAAATTTCAGACCGCTTACTTGTATAAATGGCGAAACGTAGTCCTTGCAGCTATATATTCTTTGGGTAGTCACGCAACGCTTTTATCCGGTATCGAGAAGATGCGTGCGACATGACAAGAGCCTCGAGCTCTATGGGTATTTCCGAAGAAATCGAAGATGCGACGATCACCGCAAAAAACAACGAAGATCTCAAGAGTGTAGGGAAGATTTAAAAATTCGCGTGGTCAGAAAGATTATCTGTCATCTCTGCTCGATCGTCCTATCTGAGTATCTCTAAATTTTTGGAATTGCATGGCGAGATCAACAATAACTTGCCACAAAGACATTTCAAGACTGAAAATGACAAAAATGTATCCATGATGCAATCATCAAGCGGACGGAAAAAACGAAGATTTGCTTAAAAAAAATAGAAGATTTGCAAAAAAATTGCGAGGAAATCGTAGTCTGAAGTTACCCATAGAGTCTCTGGTCTCTGGGACGAGGTAGGCTTTACCGACTTCGAATTTAAATCCCACTGGAGTAACCGGGTAAGGGTGCTTCGTTTTCGAGTTCGGGTGCTTCGTTTTCGAGTTCAGGGTGCTTCGTTTTCGAGTTCAGGGTGCTTCGTTTTCGAGTTCAGGTGCTTCGTTTCGACTTCAGGGTGCTTCGTGCTTCGGTCTTCGTTTTCGAGTGCTTCGTTTTCGATACTACCATTTTGGGAGCCAGCAGTTTAGACAGTTTACATGTAAGCCAAAATCATTGCTAGTTTAAGTTTAAGTTATGTCACCAAAATATCGAAACAAACACCCCAGACTGTATCTTTAATCACTTACGTTTCTTCTGATGCCCTGTGCTTTTTCAATGCTGCTATGAAATGAGAAAAAAATAGGCGAAAAACAACACGATATCATTCGCCTTCGAATCGCGAAACTTGCACAATCGCCTCCCATACTGCAGTTCGGCGACAGTTAAGGTTTCCAAGAATCGCTGCAAGGTTTCTGAGAATCGCCGGACGAACGCCGTGTTTTTGCTATGCCACCGGATTTTGGTTTCGATTGGAGTTCGCTCGTCTCCCGACACATCTATAATAAATTGTAGCGCTCTTGCACTGTTTTCCCCACTTTTTCGTCCGAATGATCTGAAACCACCTCGCTTTTGTAGGTAAAATCTTCTTCGCAATATCGGATCGGCGAATTATTTTCAGACACAAGTCTTCGCGTCTACAATGAAAACTAAGTCATATGTTGATCGCACTTTGAGACATTCCTGAGTCGTCTTTCCTTTTCCTGTTGTTGATAACAGATTTAATAAAGCCGGGTTTTTTTTTTCACAAATGACCCGTATATAAATTCGTTCGATAAACAAACTTGTAGTAAAAATGTTATTCTTCAGCAGCCGTTCCTGTTTCTACATTTACGTGTACTAAGATTACGCCGAAGTCAATGTTATTAAGGGGGTTTAAAAAAGATCGGCCTGGATTCGAACCGAAAAAAAAAAAAGAAAAAGAAGAAGGACCATGTACGATTTGAACTTTCGCCCTCAATCCCGAAGATCAGATTTAAAAGTTAGCGCCTTAAGCCATTAGCCACGAGCGCGCCGTGTGACGTCATTACTGTCAACCACGATTTCCACAAACAAACAAATATGATCGTAAAGCCCACACGAGAATTGCTCTCGCATGAGCTCTTTGGGACAGAATTATAAACCCCGCTACGCGAGGCCTTCGGCTCGTTTCGCGAGGAATTACAGTCAGTCCTAGAATCAGTCTTTACAAAGGACAGCAAAATGAAAGCAAACTTACCGCGTCAGGTTCCACACAAAATTGCTAATGATAAAAGAAGGACATACAGTTCTTGGTTGAAAACTACAGCATGCGTTAAGAAAACTATCATAATTTGAATAAATTAAACTATGCGTTCTTCAGGGTGTCTACGTGTAGATCCCGAGAGACACGCCGGCGGCCAATTTTACAAGTTCACGTTCGATTCTTTATTAACATGATTAACATGATTAACAAAATGTTTCGCGTTCATAATGTACCGTCGTTTTTTTTTTTTTCTGGAATTAAATGGAAATTGTGTAAAATGCGCCAGATTACGGCATCCAACCCACTTGCGATAATGCACTCTTTACCGATTGGCTTGTATGAGTGTGCGAGCTTTCCATCGTCACACTTTCTTATGGGAAATGAAAACGCCCAAGTTAAAGAAAAATTAAGAAACATTACTGATTACACGATGACTTATTTCACGTTTTGTCCACAGTAACAATTTTAACTGTTAAAAGACCGTCATATTTATCTTAACCCTATTCTGCCTGGGCTTTTTTTCGTTCGAGAGCCTGGGGGGGGGGGGGGGGGGTGTTGATAGTGTCCCCTGTGTATCTCGAAAAGTATTGATTCTATGAAAATGAATCTTACATGGTGTGTAAAGCATCCAAAAATCTTTATTTTAGTGGTAGTCACGTGTCAATTATGACGTAATATATTAAAACAATCCGCCATCCTCCCCAATCCCCACGCCTATTATTTACTCGCCACTCTTCGCGCATCTTTTCGCATCGCTCCCCCACTATCCGAACGCCTGGAACAGGCTAGGATTTCTAAATTGTCGGCCGAAATGTCATAAAATCTCCAAATTTGTTTTGAAAAAATCAAGAAAAATATAAAGATGCTAAAACGGCAAATATTTTGGAAGGATTTCATCGTAAAAAGCAAAAAAATGTTATGAAAACTGAAAATTAAGCTAAAAACCAACAAATTTGGGTAAAACGGTCTGTATCTCGAACAGTAAAGTTTGTGCTATAAAAATGAAACTTATGTGGTGTATAAAGCATTCAAACATGTTTATTTTAGTGGCAATCATGAATCATGAATCAATTATGATATCATATCACGCCAAAATAACGTCATATTTTACAAATGTCCACCATTTTGGATCCGCCATCTTGGATTTTTAAATTGTTCAGAAATGTCAGAAAATCACCAAGTTTGATTTGATTTATGTAGGAATATTTTGTCACTTTTTGGTTTTTCAAAATGCTTAGAGGTCAATGAGTTTGTTCTTTACGCCCGTAGTCCATAAATTACCCCCAAGCAAGTAGTTAGGCCGGTATTAGAATAACTTGAAAAATAATGTGGGTTATGTTTGTTTTCGGCCTTGTTTCCTACATAATACCATACCATTACTAGTAATCTTTGCTAATAGTAGGGACCAACTAAAAAGTCCCGATGGTAGTGATCAGGTCAGACTAAACGATTTGAATTCTGAACACTGGGCAAGTCTAACATTACACTTTCCCATTCTTAATCAAGTGTGAGTAAATACTGGTAAAGTAAAGGAGATTTTTTCGTTATTTTTATCACCTTTTTTATCATGTCTGTTGTGAGGGGACACACAGACTTTCAACTGTAAGTACCTCATACAATTTACTAGAAGTTAGTTCTAGTAAATTGTATACCTAAATTTAAGCCGCACCAGCTGAGGTGTCATAATCCGTTTCCAATGTCAAGAACTGTTCGCAGATTGAAAGGAAACCAGATCGAAAGGAGTGATGCCTGTGGAGTAGAATCGTCTCGTATGTCTTGAAAACGTGACTGAATGATGTTGAATAAATATGATCCAAATAAAGCGTAATCGAGTTTATATAATCAAAGGCCGGCAACTTGCGGTAAAATAATTCGATAATTCTCGCCCGTCGATATACTCTAGATAGAGGATACCATCGACGCCAGTACGTCCCAATACTCGACTGAAACGGGTCACTTGGTCACGTAAAAACACTCGCGAAGATTTGGGAATTAATTGTTATAGCCGGTGGACTAGTTCATAGTATTTTAAAAAGCATATACAGGGCCGTAGCTAGAATTTTTTGAATGGGGGGGCGACGAAGCGAGTGCCGAAGGCGCGAGCCGCTAGGGGGGTCTGGGGGCATGCCCCCTCAGAAAATTTTGAAATCTAGAGGCTCGGAAATGCTATTTTGAGCATTTTCCATGAGATATTTTGTCAAAAAATCAATCTCGATTCAGTGTAAAATGACAGGTATTTTTAGTGCTTACAGCAATATTTCCGAGGTTTTGTTACCTTGATACATACCGTATATCGGCCTTAGTACACTAAACATTTTATTAGTCTATTTCGTGTGTAAACGATGTCTCCAGTTGGATTTCCGCTCCAAAATATATTTCTCAATCAATCGTAAATGTTCAAATTAGTATGGTACCGGGCAGTCAAAATATAACTACTTACTTAGTTACCTAAGAAGTAAGAAGTTCTCGCCTCTTCGTTCCCCATCATCTTGATTAATATGCCGAGCAAAATCTGGGGAGATGGAGTACCAAGCCTTTGAAATTTTCAATCTTGTTTTTGAAAGACCCTCGGCATATATTTTTATCAAGAAGGCGGCTGTTTGAACGCGAAAAAAAACATACGCAGTTTTCGTTTTATAGAAAGCATTACCCATTCTTGGGGGGGGCAACTGCCCCCCTTGCCCCCCCGCTAGCTACGGCCCTGATATAAGGACCTCTTCCTGTAAAGCGTTGACAGTCCTGACATTTGCAGGCTACATTGTAGGGCTTTCAGTAGAAAGTATGTATCGGAATGCATAACTATCGATATGTATGTACACAATTATGATCCAACCAGTTTAATACATGTATGTTTCATAGCGGGATTTCCATCTTGTACAATAAATCAAACAGTACAAACGAGTCATGAATCCGAGCGTGCATTGTAAAGACAGCGTGTGGACACAATAACATTTATAAATGAAATTAATTTCAAAGATTGGCCAGGCCAACTTATAATTTCGCGACATTATTATTAATTAGTGCGAGAATTGTCAAAGGGTTGTAAGACTTTAGACTGGGTCGGCATTAGTATCTCTTGGTTATTCCATAACCAAGAGAGCTGGGTGGGCCACCTTACAGTACAGACGAATATTAAATTCTAGCGTGCTATATCTTGGTTATTCCATACCGCTGGGTGCGCCACCTTGCAGTACAGACGAATATTAAATTATAGCGTACTACGCATTGGTATCTCTTGGTTACTCCATACCGTTGGGTGTGCCACCTTACAGCGCAGACGAATATTAAATTATAGCGTGCTACACATTGGTATCTCTTGGTTACTCCATACCGTTGGGTGTGCCACCTTACAGTACAGACGAATATTAAATTATAGCATGCTACGCATTGGTATCTCTTGGTTACTCCATATCGTTGGTTGTGCCACCTTACAGTACAGACGAATATTAAATTATAGCGTGCTATATCTTGGTTACTCCATACCGTTGGGTGTGCCACCTTACAGTACAGACGAATATTAAATTATAGCGTGTTATATCTTGGTTACTCCATATCGTTGGTTGTGCCACCTTACAGTACAGACGAATATTAAATTATAGCGTGCTATATCTTGGTTACTCCATACCGTTGGGTGTGCCACCTTACAGTACAGACGAATATTAAATTATAGCGTGTTATATCTTGGTTACTCCATACCGTTGGGTGTGCCACCTTACAGTACAGACGAATATTAAATTATAGCATGCTACACATTGGTATCTCTTGGTTACTCCATACCGTTGGGTGTGCCACCTTACAGTACAGACGAATATTAAATTATAGCGTGCTATATCTTGGTTATTCCATAACGCTGGATTCTATAGCGATATTATCATTATTGTACTCGATTACGCTGTAGCATGAAAAACACGAATAAAAACTAAAATGTAGTAAAATATTATGTCTAATAGATTTTAATTTCACAGGCTAGGAGGGCAAACATTAGCGTGCGACGTGTAATTAAAATTAATGCGGAGAATAATATTCTGTTCGCCACCGTAAATACTATGCTTTTTAATGTACCTATACTTTACAGGAAATTTATAAAAATATAATAAATTGCCGCATGCACGTAGATCAATCGAAGGAGTGATGAAACAATTTATTCCATGTAGTGACTGGACCTCGCTGTAGGTTATACAGCGGCATTTTAACGCGTTAAAATACGCGTTTCATTATTTGTAAATACTTAGAGATTACCTGTTTTACATAGCATGGAATGGACTTACCTGCCGTCCTCCAGTCTTCTTGATTGACCTAAGCAATGAATGATCCACGATGTGAAAACCCGGACATTATATTACGCGGGATGCGTTTGTATTTGGTGTTTACGGATCTCGACAGTAAAACCAATGAATAAAGACTGGACTGAAACACAACACTTCAATGTTGCTTGCGAGATTGAACGATTGCTTTCGCACTACAAAACAAAACTGACCTTTTTTACCGAAGACAGAAGGATTCATACAAGTACGTACTACCATCTATAAGATTTGGAAACATTATGGAAGACAAAGGCTTTCCTTCCTTGACGGCGCCCGGTATCAAGTCGCTGCAGCTCTCTATTCACGGCATTTCCACTTCGCTGGAACACGTCGTTTATGTAGATCGACGGAGATGACCATATTCTAACTTATAGTAAGCGAAAACTCCCACTTGAAGAGCATTGCGAGATCGAAATGTATACACTGATCTCTAGCTAGTAAAACTCGTCATTTACCGCCAACTGAATTCGCCGCGAAATATTATAATTTATTCTGCCGCGAGAAATGCGGGAAATTGATACTATGCATAACACTGATGACAACATAGCTAGAAGAGTATTGACAGATTATAACACTTTCGGTAACCGCATTAATTCAGGAACTTACCGCAGTTGAAACGTCTTGTGTCCCCTCATAGTAATTTACTGAAATTTTCAGGAGAAATGCAGTAAACGTTGGTCAATGTTGGGAAGTCGATTACGTCATTATGGGACTCCAACTGAATTCAAACTCGAGAATTATGTCTGATACCAAAAAGGGCTTAGTTATCGATAACTAGCTTCACGCACAGGCTTTTTTGTTATCGACAACATTTTATGATCGACACTGAACTAAATAGTTGTCGACAACTATCTCTCTAGTCTGTGGAGGCCTTTAGTGAATCAAAATTTATTATTTATTTATTTGTTAATAAATTAACCTTGTTTATATACCACACTCGGTTTCAATGACGTTTTAATTTTCATGCTTGGTCAATATCTCATTTCTCATTGCAATATTATTAAGTTCATCGTAAAGCAGACAAGTCATGAGAATATAGAAAATCGATCATCAACTAGTGATATTTTATCTTGCTAAACCATCAATTCTCGATAACATTGAAATGCATGTATAGGGATCGTATTTTGATCTTGGGACTACAAGAGTTTAAGATATTTAATTTAACAATCTAGACAAAAATATCATTTCAAGAGGCTTGAAGAAAAACCTGAATTTTCGGGCCTTTCTCCTGAAAAGAAAAGACATCGACAAGAGGTTGAGACCATGCCGTGTCAAAACGCTTCAACAGTTCAAGAACAAAGAAATGTTGAGAGTATGCTGAGACATCGTTTAAACGAAATCAAACTCTTCTCGACATGTCTTCGACATCGGCTCTCGACAAATGTCGGGGCTTTATATGAATATGAAATCTATGACTTATAAACGATAGTCTACAGCTGTCAGTTGCTGTTTTTGTTTTGTGTTGTTTTTGCTTTGTGTTGTTTTTGTTTTAGAGCTTATACATATATTTTATCATACTTTCAAGTGTCTAAAACTTTTGCATATATTTATGAGTTGTGGCCAACTTATTTTAGACCATCAAACGGAGAAATAGAAGCGCGCGCTAATGGTTTCCATGTCAACTAAATAACTAACCGGACAAAATAAATAAACAATAGCCTCCATTTGGCGAGGAAATATGCTCGGATATTTGTCCGCGGACATTATCTATTCCGAGAAGCGAACAGTTTTCCGAGAGCGAAGCTCGAGGAAAACTGTGAGCTTCGAGGAACAGATAATGTCCAAGGACAAATATCCGAGCATATTTTTGAAGCCAAATGGAGGCTATTGTAGTTATTATCCTTCAAATATTTTTTTTGCACAAGGCCGCTCTGTTTGCCGTGGAAGATCTCGGTCGGCCAAGCTGTTAAACATCAAAATAATTCTGATGGCGTTCAAAAATATTTCTAGTCTGTTCAAAACAATCAGTTTTATTTAATTTAGCAATTTATTTGAGACGAAAACTGAACCTGCGAACGTGAAACGCAAATTTTCATAACTGGGGAGTATCTCTTGGGGAATATCACCCGGATATTCCCCAGTTTTGGCTGCGTCACGTGACGTGCTTAGACCAATCGCGCGCGAGAAAAAATTTTGATGGATTATAACTAACTATACAATACTGCGAGATTTTTGTACTCGTTTCGTTCGTTATTTGTATTAATTTACATTTAAATTTACCATTTATTTGCCTCCATCTATATGATGATTCTTGCAAATCGGTCAGCGGTCAAAGGAAAAATACAATAGAAAATAATAATCTAGAAACGATTTATAAATGCATGGTTTCTAAACTCCTTAAGGGATGAAGCCTCGACTGTCTCTGCTGGCAGAGCGTTCCAGTCACGAATTGTTCTCGGAAAGAAAGAGTTTTTATAATATTCGGTTTGTGCGAAAGCGATGTCTTCGAACGTGTTCGTATTATACTGATGACCCTATTCTACTGATTAAAGTTGGAAAGTAACATTGGTTACTACTCCTTTTATTTCGAAGTAAAGACAAATTCATGTTAAAAATGGCGCTTATTAAGATCGAATGGCTTTCTGCAAATCAGAAAGTCGATAAAAACTACATAAACAATTAAACAACCATATCAGCAGGAAATATTTTTAATTTGTACATAATTTACAAAATAGGAAGTTCTAATAAGTTGTGTGCAATAATTGCTTCATTGGTTCACAGTACGTCTAACGGCTATAATTATGATGTGACTGCAGCGTCACAAGATACCACCCTTCGATTAATCTGTGCTGGCTTGAGCTGAACTGTATCAACTGCACATCACGGATGCTAACCCAACACCATCTTGACTTGTCTTTGATTTGTCTTTGATATAAGAACTAAAGGCATCCGTCTTGTTGCAAGTATGAGTTTTTCTTTGTTCTTGGCGCTGTTGTCGTTGACTTCAACTTATCCAACGCTCGCGGAGGGTGAGTCCAAAAAATAGTATTCCTTTCGTATTCTTGAATTTATTTAGTATTTTTTTATATATTAACTGTCATTGCGCTTTCTTGAAATTTGAGAAAATAATCCCTCGCCAACTGAAATAATTACCTAATTTGTCAGTTTACTCTTTCAATAATTCCCAGAAGCCATCAACAGTCTTATCAATATCAAAGTTTCTCAGGCGCAGATCCAGTAAAAAAAATACATGACCGGTTTACTAGAGTCTGAGCGCCGAATCTATGGAAGATTAGATTTTCACGCACTCTCTAAAATTATATTTCCCTCGAAAATTTGACCGATTTCCGTAAAACGGTGTTAGCTGATCTAGATCCGCGCTTGAGAATTTCTCCTTGCAATATCGACAGTTTATCAAGCTGGGCCCGGTTGTTCAAATTAAGGGTGGATAACGCTATCCATCGGATAAATCACTATTCAGTATACGTGTCAACAAAACAAACTATACGGTAGATAGCGTTATCCATGCTTTAAACAACCCGGCCCAGAAAGACAACGAGAGTATAAAAATCAGCCACTAGACGTACCACCAAATTTTCAAAAATAACATCGAAATAAATGGATAACATTCGTGGACTAAAACAGTTAGTTTACATCACCCGTTTAAGGAGAGCTGAGACTATCTCTGTCGGGAGTTTGCACGGTCGAACGTGGCGCGACAAATCAGGTTACACGTATGTGTTTGTGTTTCGATAGTCTTCCAAAAATGAACATTTGCAGAAACAGCGATCTGTCAAAACCGTGTTTATTAAATATACAGCGTCTAAAAATATCCGTATAACAAAACGGTATCTGACATTTATATTAGTTTATGCTTTGTGTGAAACTTTCGGACAGTTTTTTTTTTCAGTTTCAAGTCCACGTTCTTTCAATAAATAAATTTATTTATTTCCGATCTATTTCCGGTAGCTTCGAATTTTCCAAAAATAATCCAAATTGAGGCCTTTCTATTGCATTTCAAAAAATTGTCTCTTGCGACATGAGAGGTTTTGTTCCATAATTTATTGACGTACTCGTATCGACCGTTTCTAAAATTACGTTTTTGTTTAAAACTATTTGTCTGACCTATATTTTTCCTGCGCAAAACTGTGGATTATATATTTAAAAAATCAAACCTTTTTTTATAGAATACATATATGTTATTCGCCGGCCGGGAGGTCCGTATAGGGAAAAACTGTGCCCTCGGTCTCGAGTGCGGCCCTCGGCCGCTGGCGAATAACGTGTTTATTTTTTTCCTACTTGGTTCTGTATAAATCTAGAAATCTTGAAATCTTGTTTTGCAAAATCTGTTTTTCACGCGCGCATGTATTCCTTTAACTTATCGCAAGGTCGCTATAAACTACCGAAGAAATAAAACTTAATCCAAATAACAAGAAAACTCAGATGATTAATTTTTACACCAAAATATGTAATTACAGAAAGCTAAACGGAAATTTCACCACTAAAAGCAGCTGAAATGAGAAGCTATTTCAAATTTAACACAAAAACCATTCAAAGTCGCAGCCGGCGGCAAATTTTTAGGACAATCTTCAATACTCTTGAAAGCATTTCTCGAGCAAAGCTGTTTCCTCAGTTTTCACCAATTTCATTTCTCATGTTAATCTAATTTTTACCATTCGATGGCAATTTATAATTTTCATTTTATGCGAAACCTTGACAAACTGTAAGCTTGAGAATCAGGCTAAAATAAGCTTGCATTCAGTTTCAACGTACGGGACAACTGATTTATAAGCTTACGTGCCGAGGATTATTTTGTGGACTACCGGTAATCACTAAGTTCATTCTTGAATGAAACTTAACGGAAGGAATGTTTAGGAAAAAAGAGAAACGAAAAGCAAATGATTAAAACTAAGGAAATGAGTCTAAACACGGAGATTTGTAATTCAAAAAATACAGAGCGCGAGCGGTGAAACTGATTTCCAAAAACAACAACAAACTCAAATTATGTCGGTTAAAATCAAATGAAAAACTCGCCTTTTTGAAGAAATGCAAGCTCTTTAATTCCACTGCGTTGTTCTCCATTCACTTGACAACGGTAAGAGAGCAATATAATGTTAGAAACGGCAGTATAAAAAGCTTCTTCGCATCGACCTTCGTCCTTCGCACGTTGCTGAAATTAAAATGTTAGCGCATGCCTACGCTACGATTCCGCGGGTCTCCGACGGGTTCACTGGCAATTTTTCCCGCTCCCGGGACAAATTTTGGCTTGATTAATATGTTTTTGTGGGTCTTACAATATTAAACGCATTCTGGCAGTTTTACAAAGCTAAGCAAAATTTTTCTACCCGAATAAATTGCGCAGTGGTCGGAGCGGTCCGTAACTCGGGGTCCGTACTGCAGGATACGGACCGCTGAATCGCGCGCTCTTAGCCAATCAAATTCAAGGATTTGGATTACGGACCGCTAAAAAAAAAAAAAAATAGATGTTATTGAACTAGCGTGAGGTCCGAGACCAATATTTCCCAATACGGACCGAGCAAGCTAGTTCAATAACGTTTTTATTATAATAGATTTTTTAAAAATATGCTGATAAATTAATGCAACCATTCTCGGCTAACGCGCGCGCGCCAAAGCTAAGCATATTCTTGCAGTTTTCAGGTCACTTTGCGAAAAGTTTAACCAAAATTGTCAGCCAGACATGTGGAAAAATGTTTCTACTTAATGGAAAACAGGTTTATTTTGTTCAATGTTTCATAAAACGAATTCGGCGAGATGAGTTCGTGAGCGGTCCATCTTAGCGGTCCGTATTACGGACCGCTCAGGGAACCAATCAGAATGCTCCTTTTCATCGTGGACCAGTTTGCCATATAAAGAGTCCGTATTCAACGGGTCTTAGTCCTCCTGACCGCGCGCTACTGAAAACACTGTTGAAAGCCTATATTTTAGAAACGAATTATGTCGTATAATAAACAATTTATTCAGCGGAAAGTTGTGTAATACTCGTCAATGTTTATTTTTTTCTCGCCTAAAGGTTCGAAAAAATAAAAACTGACTCGTAAAAATACCCAGCCTTATTACACAACTTTCCGCTGAATAACCTCTATATATTTGACGGTGTGCTACATGTACAAGCACCACGGCACATTCAGTTTTTACTGGACTATTAGCTCAATGACTGCATATTCAACACGGCCTGAATTGAACAATCGATGGAAATCGATCATCGGAAATCCAATCGATCAATCTATATCAATCGATAACAATTAGTTAATTGATATCGATTGGTATTGGCCAATCGATAATCACATGAAAATGTTCGTGGCCTCATCGATTGTTATCGATTGCTATTGGTTTTCATCGATTAGCATATTGAATTCAGTCCCGTGAATATATTATTTTCTTGCAATTTTGTCACGTCGGCGCCTGACTTCGTCGGCTCTCCGCTCGGGGATTTGGTGCACTCGGGAAGGAGGCTGAAAGAAACATATGCAATAGGAGTGTTCACTGTTTATCAACATTTGTTTTGTTATTCAAATTTGCCAACCATTAAACAAAAGAACTCTTTGTTTCAACAGCCAATAGTTCTCTGGTTGGCACATTAATAACAATAGGTGACGTAACGAGAAACATCGCTATATACTTCAGAGGACTGAAAGACAGATACAAATTGCTGTTTATTTGTAAGCTTCTTTACAAGGTTTCAAATAATTTTTTTTTTTAAGCGTTCACAAATCATGACTGCGATAAAATATGCAGAAAGCAGCAGGGTAAGATCACGCCGTTGCGATTCGCATTCGGATACATGCGTGCGGATAAATTCGATGATCGATGATAATCGATAATGATCGATGATAATCAATGCCAATTAATCGATTGATATAGATAATCGATAACAATCGATAATCATCATCGATTTACGGTATCAATCAATTTTAAATTGGCATCGATTATCATCGATTGTTATCCATTTTCACCGATCATCGATTTAATGGATTGTTCAGGCCGGGATTCGACAAACTCAAAAGTTGACGTTTTTACCAAACTCAGTACAGGCATAAACAATAAGACATAAAGTCACTTTCTGCCGATTTTCGCTGGTGTGTACATCTTTATGGATTACTTAAATTGACTTCAGTACAGGCATAAAAAATTAACAATCGCTCATGTGTTCAGAAGAGGAATATGTTTATAAGCTTTTTTTTACACCTGATACTATTAAGTACCAGTGCGCGTGCTGCTTTCAAAATGGCACCGAAATGGGTACGTTGTTGCGCAACGAGGTGACGTCATTCAATATTTTGACCCGCGAACGAACATTTCTAACCTCGTTCCCAGGGCCTTCGCGGTATTCAAAATGGTACCGAGAGAACTCCGCAAATTATCCCCAACCGGAAATGATCCCTAACTTGGACCGCAAATGATCACAGGACCGGAAATGATCGCCAGAATGGACCGCAAATGAACCCGCTATAAACGAAGAAAACGACGTGGACGGTGCACCCCATTTTCTTTTTCCATTTTCAATATTTTCCCAAGAACTGAATCTGTGCACGCTAGACATTTTTATCCAGTTACCTGGTTATTGTTAACGAAATTGATAGAGAAGACCCTGTGTACAGCCGGCTCCGCAAATGATCCCGGGACCGCAAATGTTCCCCGACCGGAAATTATCCCCTAAATTGGACCGCAAATGATCCAGGACCGGAAGTGATCCCAGAGTGGACTGCAGATGCTCCCGCTAAAACGAGGAACGGCGTGGACGGTGCATCCCATTTTTGTTTCCACTTTCAATATCTGTGCACGCTAGACATTTTTTATCTAGTTACCTGGTACTGATAACGAAATTCATAGATTTTGTTTTCGCTATTTCATTACTTAAGTGTGAAAACTGTGAAAAAACTTTCAGGCTCCTAAAAAATCACTCTCAATCATGGTCTGTAAGCAAACTCTCTAGAGGATGGGGGTAGCTAGAGGAGAGAGAAAGAGGGAAAAAGAGCTTGCAACTCATGGATGTCTCCTCTTCGTCTGTAGCTGAAGCAAAATAAATTCAAATATTTTTAGCTTCTGCAATCTAGTCATTAATTATGCCTTGCAATGGACAAACAACAAACACTGTCTAATGTGCACGCATTCAGTTCTTGGGAAAAATAATGAAAATGGAAAAAAATCGGGTGCACCGTCCAGGCCATTCCTCGTCTTTTAGCGTGATCGTTTGCGGTCCACTCTGGGGATTATTTCCGGTTCTGGGATCATTTGCGGTCCAATTTGGGGATCATTTGCGGTCGGGTATCATTTGCGGAACTGTCACTTGGCAAACGCCAGATCACGTGAACTTAAAAATCTCCAAATATATTGGATATTTTAATTACTTCAAAATGGCAGAAGGTTCGTCATTGGTTGATTTTAAGTCACGTTACCAGTCATTGCCAGGGTCTTTTCTCCATCAGCCGCCATCTTGAAAAACGAGAAGACCCTGGGAACGAGGTTGCGAACATTCGGCAGTCCGCCTGGTATGCACAGGACACCCAGGAGACCACAGATAACCCACGAACGCAATAACTATAGTTTTTCCGTATATGTACAACTAGTATCCAGAAATGCATCGTCAAGGGCCACATAAATGTACCTCTGAATCTGTTCAATGTGCAGCAAGATTTTGAGATTTTAAAATGATAAAAGTTGATTTCTCATTTTAGCAGTATATCATGATCCTCGAATAGTCCTGTTATCCCCCTTATATCTCATCAATTGACAACATTACATTGCAAATAAATAGTCAATGCTCTATGGACACGAGTTTACTTGGGACAGAGATGATGGTAAATTCATGCCACTTTGTTGGTTTACATATTATCTTATTCAGTATGCATTTCATTACAACGGCCAGTAATATGCGATGCTTGACTTGACAGCACTCGCTTTTACGTAACAACTTTTCAACTACACCTCCAAAGAGGTACATGTAAAGCCCGGTGGGGTGAACGGGAACTATTTTCTTCTACAATAGTCCAAAAGCCTTGTTTTCCCACCTGACCATTGCTTGGAGTCCCAGGGTTTTTTTCAGGTATATTAGTTAGTTGAGGCGGGAGTAAACGTGAGTTTCAATTAAATTTTACGAAAAATGATTTTTGGAACACCAACAGACAGTTGATACCCACGCGCGGTGCTCTTGCGTGGGTATCAACTGTCTGTTGGTGTCCATCTACTAATTTTTAACTTCAAATTCTAATTTTAAAACTACATTAAAACGTCTATATTTCTTATTTCCCTAAATTTAACATATCCTTTGAGAAACTATTTCCTCCCAAACATACCCAAAAATCACCCAATTCATGAGATGAGCATAGAGTTTTTGTATTGCTTGAAACATGAACGAGATATTTCCATTTAGCCCATGTTAATTGGCGGAAAAATGGCATTCAGGTTAAGTCCCGCCTTAAGGGGAGGTGCGAATGAGGCCACATTTTTAGACCCCACAAAGTCCAACTACAGACCATAAAAATGTCCAATGGCCCAGAACGTAACCCCAAAAAGGCCCTTAAATTTTTCTCCACATAAAAACATAAGTGGAAAAAAAAAAAACAGCAAGACGGTACGAGATAGTTCATGCATCCACCTTTATTCATTCATCATGCATCTGTCGCAAACGTTAGGCAGACTGAAGTCATTCTTTCAAAGTGGGGAGTTAACAATAAAAAAGTCCCTGCCAAAATCCTTCTACCCAAAAAAATCCAACAGGAAATTTCTTGTTGTTGTTGTTGTTGTTTGTTGTTAAAAAAAGTCTCGGAATATGTGATTCCATAGAAAGAAACAAGTTTCTATATATGTTTGTAATATATTAGCGCTATGTAATATTGATACTTTTGTTCGGTCGCTGCTCAAAATTTTGGCTCATTTTCACGATTGATGATGTTAAGACTTTCATCTCCAGCAGAGATTTTACTAGTTTGTTTCAAAACCCGCATAAGGAAGTTCATGATAATGAAGATAAATTCTCCTACGTCTTGTTGTACAAATTATATGATAAGCGGCAGGGAGAATTTAGATATTGGCCAGAGGACATATTTTGTTACCTTAACTATGTGGTTAATCCACAATCGGAGATACTTGACCTTTTACTAAGCTACAATGTAGGCTATTTCAAAATGGCATTGTAGTATGCCAGCTTGCCTTAAAAAAAATACAACAAACACCATCAGGAGCCTGCCATCATGAAATAATTCTCGTATTTCTATTTTATCATTTTCGCTATACACTTAGGAATGATTTGCTTCCAACAGAAACCGTTCGATTTCTGATGGCTCATTGCAAGCTGTTTGCGTTGTGATTGATGTAGCGGCTTTCAGCTCGATTCAGTTTCACCTTCCGCATACCACCAAGTGCTAAAACGAGAAGTCGCCGACTAAGTCATCACTTGACTTTCTTGTATAAAACAGATAGCATTGAAACCTCGGATGACCGTGTCAGCGAAGCACTAGCTTGAGCAGCTTAACCACCCACAGGAGTGAAGTATCAAAGATTTCATTGAAAAAGGTAGGATGTAACTGGCAAAAATCATGCTAAGGCATACATTATTAGACTGTTGTCTTTAAATTTAAAAAAGTGAACTTGCGTTTAATTTATCAAAAAAACTTGGAATTAAATCATGATCAACTTGATGTATTCGTTTTCCCCAACACTAAACTGAAGATGCTTCATCAGCGAATTCTGCAAACTTTTACCGTTTTCGATATATTTTTATAAATTTGTGTTCATATAACGCACGCTCTGATTGGTTGCGTAACTGTTTACGTCTCGTAAACATTTTGTAGGCTTTATTTGATAAAATAAAAATAAAATGGCTACTTTGTGCTACTGATAACCTGATTCAAACACTCGGAGGGAGTTTTGGAGGATGCGGGATGCGGGATGCGAAAGTGCCTATGGCTTAAATCGAAATGACCTTGCACATTCCATATCTTAAATACTGGCGTTTTCTGTTTGAAAATTAACGTAATGTTAAGTTGTTTACCAAAAAGGGCGGATCCGGAATAGAAGATGAATATTGTCAAAAGCAAACCGATAGAAAATCGGAAAAGAAATAAAGAAAATTCCAAAGGGATCGGTGTTTGTAATATTCTGTCGTCAAGCAGAGAGCTGACCGTTATCGAGTTCCCTTGCAGAAAATGAGACATCGGTTTGATCCAATTTCCATACGCCCAACACACACCTAGCAGTTTAAAATTGCAGCGAATATGTCAGAATCACACCATACGCTTAACAGAGTTGTAATAAGAGAGCTGACAGGAGGTCACAGATATATTTACTTTGAAAAAATAGGTTTAACAAACTAAAACAGATCACTTTCTGGGATATTGCGCATGCGACAGGCCAAAAGTTATATGACAAACGTTTTCTATCGAACAAACCGATTGCTAGCCTCAAGAAATCTGGAATTTATGTCTTATAGAATCAAATGTGAAATGTTTTCCGGTCTCCCCCAGCGCACAGTTGGAAAACGGTTATATTTTGCGCTGAATCCTAAGTCTTGGCAAAGAGAAACTAAACGATTTGCTTTTGACGTCGGGTTACTGATGACAAGTCTGAATTAAGGAACAATCTATTTAGACCATTGAGAAAAGATTGCGATCATTTTTTGTTGTCTGACGCGTTGCATCCGGGTGAGAGATGATGATGTTGTTAAGACTTTCATCTCCAGCAGTGATTTTACTAGTTTGTTTCATAACCCGCATAAGGAAGTTCGTGATAATGAAGGTAAATTCTCCTTCGTCTTGTTGTACAAATTATATGATAAGCGGCAGGGAGAATTTAGATTTTGGCCTGGGGACATATTGATTAGCTTAACTGTGTGGTTAATCCACAATCGGAGATACTTGACCTTTTACTATAAAGCTGGCCTATTTCAAATGACATTGTGGCTATGCCAGCTTGCCCTAAAAAACGCAACAAACACCATCAGAAGCCTTCCCGCATGAAATAATTCTGGTATTTCTATTTTAACATATTCGCTATGCACTTAGGAAAGATTTGATTCTAGCAGAAAACGTTCGATTTCTGATGGCTCATTGCAAGCTGTTTGCGTTGTGATTAGTGATGTAGCGGCTTGCAGCTCGATTCAGTTTCACCTTCCGCATACCACTAAGTGCTAAAACGAGAGGTCGCCGACAAAGTCATCACATGACTTTCTTGCATAAAACAGATAGCATTGAAGCCTTGGATAACTTTGTCACCGAAGCACTAGCTTGAGCAGCTTAACCACCTTCAGGAGGGAAGTATCAAATATTTCATTGAAAAAGGTAGGATGTAACTGGCAAAAACCACGCTAAGTCATATATTATTAAACTGTTGTCTTTAAATTAAAAAAAGTGAACTTGCGTTTAATTTATAAAAAATCTTGGAAGCAAGCACTCAATTCATGATATCAAGTTAATGTGTTCGTTTTCCCCAACACTCAACTGAAAATGCTTTATCAGCGAATTATGCAAACTTTTACCGTTTTCGATATATTTTTATAAATTTGTGTTCATACTGAACGCGCGCTCTGATTGGTTGAGTAACTGTGTACGTCTCGTAACATTTTGTAGTCTTTATATGATAAAATAAATAGAAAATGGCCGCTTTGTGCTACTGATAACCTGATTCAAACACTCGGAGGGAGTTTTGGAGGATGCGGGATGCGAAAGTGCCTATGGCTTAAATCGAAATGACCTTGCACATTCCATATCTTAATACTGGCGTTTTCGATTTGAAAATTAACTTAATGTTAAGTTGTTTACCAGAAAGGCGGAATAGAAGATGAATATTGTCAAAAGCAAATCGATAGAAAATCGTGGGGGTGTATGGTAATTGATCCGTCTTGGACTAATCGATCTGAAAACAGGTAAACATTTAGAACTTTTTGACCTCAAATTAGATATATTTTGCCTGCCTGTCTGAAATAGGGTATAGATTTGTGCCTTTTTTTTGTAAAAGGGGGCGGGGGTTGATATTTTTAAGGCCGTGTAGGTCTGAAATTGGGTTGTTGGGAAAATCGCATATTTTGGTCTGAAAACGTGTAAGGGTTTAAAGAAGCGAACAGCACAGTACCCCTCCCCCCCTCCCCCACGGGATAAATGATCTACATCAAATGTCTCTTTACAGGCGGTCAGGAAACGAAAGTACGTAAAGAAACCATGAACATTTTCATGATATCCCTTGATATAATACCAAATTCTCAAAACTAACGTCAAGCAATGTATAGATATTAGAAAGGAGAATTACGGAAGAAGGGCCCTGGAAGTGTTCCTCCCTGAAACACGTCAATTGAATTACTTATGGCAGAATATATTAGAAAGTGAAACTTGAACTATGGTGAAACAATCACGAGAAAGAGCAATTTTCGTTCACGGCTTACATTTTTTTTTCATGTATTTTCCGATTATCAGGTAATTATATTATATGTGGCAAAAATTCTAACAGATCAGTGATGAATTTTCCTTTCAAAAAAAATGTTATAAGTCGGGTTGACATTTTTAAGAACAATCTCGCTTCATGAAACTGCTGTTAATTCCTTATAATGTAAACGTTTTTTACAGCAAGTCTCGGAATATGCGATTCCATATACCTTTAAGAAAGAAACAAATTTGTATTCATGTTTGTAACATATTAGCGCTATGTGATGTAAGATTGGTACTTTTGTTCGGTCGCTGCTCAAAATGTTGGCTCATTTTCACGATTGATGATGTTAAGACTTTCATCTCCAGAAGTGATTTTACTAGTTTGTTTCAAAACCCGCATAAGGAAGTTCGTGATAATGAAGCTAAATTCTCCTACGTCTTGTTGTACAAATTATATAATAAGCGACAGGGAGAGTTTAGATATTGGCCAGAGGACATATTTTGTTACCTTAACTATGTGGTTAATCCACAATCGGAGATATTTGACCTTTTACTAAGCTAGGCTATTTCAAAATGGCATTGTACTATGCCAGCTTGCCTTAAAAAACGCAACAAACACCATCAGGAGCCTGCCATCATGAAATAATTCTCGTATTTCTATTTTACCATTTTCGCTATACACTTAGGAATGATTTGCTTCCAACAGAAAACCGTTCGATTTCTGATGGCTCATTGCAAGCTGTTTGCGTTGTGATTGATGTAGCGGCTTTCAGCTCGATTCAGTTTCACCTTCCGCATACCATGCTAAAACGAGAAGTCGCCGACTAAGTCATCACATGACTTTCTTGTATAAAACAGATAGCATTGAAGCCTTGGATAACTTTGTCACCGAAGCACTAGCTTGAGCAGCTTAACCACCTTCAGGAGTGAAGTATCAAATATTTCATTGAAAAAGGTAGGATGTAACTGGCAAAAATCATGCTAAGGCATACATTATTAGACTGTTGTCTGTAAATTAAAAAAGTGAACTTTCGTTTAATTTATAAAAAACTTGGAATTAATTCATGATCAACTTGATATGTTCGTTTTCCCCAACACTAAACTGAAAATGCTTCATCAGCGAATTCTGCAAACTTTTATCGTTTTCGATATATTTTTATAAATTTGTGTTCATATAACGCGCGCTCTGATTGGTTGCGTGACTGTTTACGTCTCGTATCATTTTGTAGGCTTTATTTGATAAAATAAAAATAAAATGGCCACTTTGTGCTAACATAACCTGATGCAAACACTCGGAGGGAGTTTGGGAGGATGCGGGATGCGAAAGTGCCTATGGCTTAAATCGAAATGACCTTGCACATTCCATATCTTAAATACTGACGTTTCGGTTTGGAAATTAACGTAATGTTAAGTTGTTTACCAGAAAGGCGGATCCGGAATAGAAGATGAATAGTTTGAAAAGCAAATCGATAAAAAATCGGAAAAGAAATAAAGAAAATCCAAAAGGGATCGGTGTTTGTAATGTTCTTTCAACAAGCAGAGAGCTGACCGTTATCGAGTTCCCTTGCAGAAAATGTGACATTGGTTTGATACAATTTCCATACGCCCAACACACACCTAGCAGTTTAAAATTGCAGCGAATATGTCACAATCACACCATATGCTTAACAGAGTTATAATAAGAGAGCTGACAGGAGGTCACAGATATATTTACTTTTGAAAAAATAGGTTTAACAAACTAAAACAGATTACTTCCTGGTACATTTGTATTCAAGATATCGTCGATATCTTAAGATTCTAGTCCGGCGGTCTGTAGATGAGCCGCGGCCTTTTTTACGGAAATCGGTCAGATCATGAAATGGTAAACTCCCGAGTTCGTAGCGGGATATTGCGCATGCGACAGGCAAAAAGTTATATGACAAACGGTTTTCTATCGAACAAACCGATTGTTAGCCTCAACTGAACTCCGGAATTGATGTCTTATAGAATCAAATGTGAAATGCTTTCCGGACTCCCCCAGCGCACAGTTGGAAAACGGTTACATTTTGCGCTGAATCCTAAGTCTTGGCAAAGAGAAACTAAACGATTTGCTTTTGACGTCGGGTTAGATTGCGATCATTTGTTGATGTCTGGCGCGTTGCATCCGGGTGAGAGACGATGATGATGTTAAGACTTTCATCTCCAGCAGTGATTTTACTAGTTTGTTTCAAAACCCGCATAAGGAAGTTCATGATAATGAAGCTAAATTCTCCTACGTTTTCTTTTACAAATTATATGATAAGCGGCAGGGAGAATTAAGATTTTGGCCTGGGGACATATTGATTAGCTTAACTGTGTGGTTAATCCACAATCGGAGATACTTGACCTTTTACTATAAAGCTGGCCTATTTCAAATGACATTGTGGCTATGCCAGCTTGCCCTAAAAAACGCAACAAACATCATCAGAAGCCTTCCCGCATGAAATAATTCTGGTATTTCTATTTTAAAAGATTCGCTATGCACTTAGGAAATATTTGCTTCAACAGAAATCGTTCGATTTTTGATGCGTTCATTGCAAGCTGTTTGCGTTGTGATTAGTGATGTAGCGGCTTGCAGCACGATTCAGTTTCACCTTCCGCATACCACTAAGTGCTAAAACGAGACGTCGCCGACAAAGTCATCACATGACTTTCTTGCATAAAACAGATAGCATTGAATCCTCGGATGACTGTGTCAGCGAAGCACTAGCTTGAGCAGCTTAACCACCTTCAGGAGTGAAGTAGCAAATATTTCATCGAATAAGGTAGGATGTAACTGGAAAAAATCATGCTAAGGCATACATTATTAGACTGTTGTCTTTAAATTAAAATAAAGTGAACTTGCGTTTAATTTATAAAAAACTTGGAATTAATTCATGATCAACTTGATGTGTTCGTTTTCCCCAACACTAAACTGAAAATGCTTCATCAGCGAATTCTGCGAACTTTTACCGTTTTCGATATATTTTTATAAATTTGTCAGTGTTCATATAACGCACGCTCTGATTGGTTGCGTAACTGTTTACGTCTCGTATCATTTTGTAAGCTTTATTTGATAAAATAAAAATAAAATGGCCACGTACGGGTCGCACTACAGCCAATTTTGACCAATTTTGTTTATTCAGGTGTCAAATCTGTCAACACGTAACGTAATACAGTGCGACCCCCAGTTTCAATTTTTTGCCAATTTTTTTGCGAATTGCCAAATTTTCGCCAATCTTCAAAGAAGCCGAAGTGTTGCCCTGGAGGCGACCAAATTTTTGAAAATCACACAATTTTGTTATTTTAGCCCGTTTTAGCCATTAAACTGTCATTCACGCAAGATGCTATGTTTTGATAATTAAGATTCGCTAGTTTAGCGCGTGCAATTACGGTACAAAATAATTTTTTACCTGGTTCATCTGACTCTTTTAATGATTATTTCGACCGGAAAACGAAGAACATGAACATCGATATTACGCCGCGAATGTCTATGACTATACTGGGTCTGATCGAAACCAAATTTACCGGCGGCAATTTGGAGAACAATTCGTCTCAAGTTCAAAACAATCTCCTTCGATTGCAATCGAAGCCAGCAGCAAGAAAACGACGAAAACCAATAAAGCGAAGTACGAGACCTGGTCCCAAGCCGTTTAAGTTTACATTTACATCAATCAGGAGAGTTTTGGAAAACACATCTTGGTTTGAGTGCGACCACCACCAAAATTTGGCACTTGCGAATTTTTTGCAAATTTTCCCTAGCCAAAAATTACAAAATTTTTTATGTAAACAAAATTGGCTGTAGTGCGACCCGTACCTTTGTGCTAACATAACCTGATGCAAACACTCCCGGGGTATCCAATCGATGAAATCGATGATCGATGACAATCGATATCAATCGATACCAATCGATATCAATTAATCGATTGATATTGATAATCGATGACCAATCGATGATGAAGATTTGTGTGGTTATCGATTGGTATCGATTTCCAATAACAATCGATAATATCGATTGGTATCGATTGGTTGCAAATTTTGTCACGTTTCACAGCACATCTAATGATCTTTGCACGCGTTAATTGTTAACACATTTTATTGTAATGCTTTGAACGTTAACAGGAGAACAAGACTTATTTCCTTCTCTCTCTACTTTCTCTTACGATTTAACAATTGGACGGCAAGCTCGAGGTTTCTATTATAACAATAGAGTGTTTCTGTCGAGGAACTATCGGCTGATAGTTGCCCGCGGAAATTTTATGTTCTAAAAAACAAATATTAGCCCGAGAACGAAGTTCGAGGGCTTATATGCTAGTTTTTTAGAACATAAAATTTCCAAGGGCAACTATCAGACCGATAGTTCCGAGACAAAAACACTCTATTGTCGTTATTGTTCACCACTAAATTTTCTGCGCGGCGGCCTAAAACCGAAAACGACATGAATTTATTTATTTCGATTTCTAACACACTGCGACACTTGGAGCTTAAAAAATAGTTTTGCATCTCAACTGTTGTCTCGTAAATACGTACAAAACTTTAGGTTAAACTTCGGATTACTTTTTCATTTTACAAGTCAAACGGGCAACTGAACGGAGTCGAAGATTTCACTTGTTTACGTCGGGCAAACGCTTGACGAACTGCCGTATTTAAGCTTCATAACCGATATTTATTGTGCTGATTCAAGCTGGAATTGACAAGCCTCTTGGAAATACAAGGTAACAATACACCTTATTATAGATAGTTGAACTTCTTCCCGGACTTCTTGCGTCGACATAATGACACGGGAATGACAGTGACGGCCAAGTGGTAATTTAAGTGCACGTGCAGCAGGGTATATTCTTTGCGTTGATAAGACTGGGCCCAACTTGTTTTGCCAACCTCGTCCCCAGGGCCTTCTCAAACTGATCGGACAAACCTCGTTCGAGCTTGCTGATCAGAGTGTTTTGCCAATCGATAGCAATCGATGAGCAGTTTTTGTGTGGTTATCGATTGATCATCGATTGACCGATACCAATCGATACCAATTAACTAATTTTATCGATTGATATCGATTGATCGATTGGTTTTCCGATCATCGATTTCCATCGATTGGATACCCCGGGAAACACTCGGAGGGAGTTTGGGAGGATGCGGGATGCGAAAGTGCCTATGGCTTAAATCGAAATGACCTTGCACATTCCATATCTTAAATACTGGCGTTTTTCTTTAACGTAAAAGGCCGATTCAATTGTTAAGTTGTTTACCAGAAAGGCGGATCCGGAATAGAAGATGAATAGTTTGAAAAGCAAACCGATAGAAAATCGGAAAAGAAATAAAGAAAATCCCAAAGGGATCGGTGTTTGTAATGTTCTTTCGTCGAGCAGAGACGGCTGATCGTTATCGAGTTTCCTTGCAGAAAATGAGACATTGGTTTGATCCAATTTCCATACGCCCAACACACACCTAGCAGTTTAAAATTGCAGCGAATATGTCAGAATCACACCATATGCTTAACAGAGTTGTAATAAGAGAGCTGACAGGAGGTCACAGATATATTTACTTTGACAAAATAGGTTTAACAAACTAAAACAGATCACTTTCTGGGATATTGCGCATGTGACAGGCCAAAAGTTATATGACAGACGTTTTCTATCGAACAAACCGATTGCTAGCCTCAAGAAATCTGGAATTTATGTCTTATAGAATCAAATGTGAAATGTTTTCCGGTCTCCCCTAGCGCACAGTTGGAAAACGGTTATATTTTGGGCTGAATCCTAAGTCTTGGCAAAGAGAAACTAAACGATTTGCTTTTGACGTCGGGTTACTGATGACAAGTCTGAATTAAGGAACAATCTATTTAGACCATTGAGAAAAGATTGCGATCATTTTTTGTTGTCTGACGCGTTGCATCCGGGTGAGAGATGATGATGATGTTAAGACTTTCATCTCCAGCAGTGATTTTACTAGTTTGTTTCATAACCCGCATAAGGAAGTTCGTGATAATGAAGGTAAATTCTCCTTCGTCTTGTTGTACAAATTATATGATAAGCGGCAGGGAGAATTTAGATGTTGGCTGGGGACATATTGATTAGCTTAACTGTGTGGTTAATCCACAATTGGAGATACTTGACCTTTTACTAAGCTGGCCTATTTCAAAATGGCATTGTACTATGCCAGCTTGCCTAAAAAACGCTACAAACACCATCAGGAGCCTGCCATCATGAAATAATTCTGGTATTTCTATTTTAACATATTCGCTATGCACTTAGGAAAGATTTGATTCTAGCAGAAAACGTTCGATTTCTGATGGCTCATTGCAAGCTGTTTGCGTTGTGATTAGTGATGTAGCGGCTTGCAGCTCGATTCAGTTTCACCTTCCGCATACCATGCTAAAACGAGAAGTCGCCGACTAAGTCATCACATGACTTTCTTGCATAAAACAGATAGCATTGAAGCCTTGGATAACTTTGTCACCGAAGCACTAGTTTGAGCAGCTAAACCACCTTCAGGAGTGAAGTATCAAATATTTCATTGAAAAAGGTAGGATGTAACTGGCAAAAACCACGCTAAGTCATATATTATTAAACTGTTGTCTTTAAATTAAAAAAAGTGAACTTGCGTTTAATTTATAAAAAATCTTGGAAGCAAGCACATGATATCAAGTTAATGTGTTCGTTTTCCCCAACACTCAACTGAAAATGCCTCATCAGCGAATTATGCAAACTTTTACCGTTTTCGATATATTTTAATAAATTTGTGTTCATATAACGCGCGCTCTGATTGGTTGAGTAACTGTGTACGTCTCGTAACATTTTGTAGTCTTTATATGATAAAATAAATAGAAAATGGCCGCTTTGTGCTACTGATAACCTGATTCAAACACTCGGAGGGAGTTTTGGAGGATGCGGGATGCGAAAGTGCCTATGGCTTAAATCGAAATGACCTTGCACATTCCATATCTTAATACTGGCGTTTTCGATTTGAAAATTAACTTAATGTTAAGTTGTTTACCAGAAAGGCGGAATAGAAGGTGAATATTGTCAAAAGCAAATCGATAGAAAATCGTGGGGGTGTATGGTAATTGATCCGTCTTGGACTAATCGATCTGAAAACAGGTAAACATTTAGAACTTTTTGACCTCAAATTAGATATATTTTGCCTGCCTGTCTGAAATAGGGTATAGATTTGTGCCTTTTTTTTGTAAAAGGGGGCGGGGTTGATATTTTTAAGGCCGTGTGGGTCTGAAATTGGGTTGTTGGGAAAATCGCATATTTTGGTCTGAAAACGTGTAAGGGTTTAAAGAAGCGAACAGCACAGTACCCCCCCCCCCCCCCTCCTCCACGGGATAAATGATCTACATCAAATTTCTCTTTACAGGCGGTCAGGAAACGAAAGTACGTAAAGAAACCATGAACATTTTCATGATATCCCTTGATATAATACCAAATTCTCAAAACTAACGTCAAGCAATGTATAGATATTAGAAAGGAGATCAGTGATGAATTTCATTTTCAATAATTTCTGTGTTTTGCCCCTCCCACCCCCTTCGAAAAGCATGATATCGTTACTATTAGGGGGGGGAGAGTCGTTACCATGGTATTATTGGGGAAAGGGACGCTAAATTAATTTACCCAGAATCGTCGTTATTTTGGGGCGGTGTGATAATGGGGTTAAAGTTGAGATTCTTTTCCTACCGTTTTCCTTCTTCAAATGCTGAAACGGAAACAAACTCATCATATCAAGGTCCGCCAGTTATTACTGTAAACTTTATTTTTATTCAGCGGTCAGCTCTATTTTAAAAACCCAAATGAATAGCTTCCGTGTTGTTTTGACTTGAAATTTAAAACAGTCTTATAAAACCATATCTACAATCACATTTCACCTTTATTTTCAACATCAAAAATACTCCAGGAGTTTATTAAATTATCTGAATCTCTAGTAAAATTGGATTATGTAAAGCAGAATATTTCAGGTTTGTAAGGGTCCGGCGATTTACCATTCAGTTTCGTTAGCTGTTATATGTATTTTTTCAAACACAAGTATGTGATTCATGCAGATGTTTATGCCTGGTGACTACTTTCTAGAAGAAGAAACACTTTCATACATGAGTGGGTCTTTAAGCTTTTTGCTTATTTACTGCCTAGTCATTATAACCTCTTCATCACTGCCTAGTCATTATAACCTCTGCTACGCGCTGTTTAAAACAAGCAATGTAATAGACTGGAAAGGTGATGGTAATCTCAGGTAAAAAAAAAACATCTGGACCAAAACCTAAATTCTTCCAAGTAGAATTGAACGGAATGTATGAAAGTGGACGGGAGAATTTAGATGCAGATCTCTGCATTGTTTATTAATCTATAAGCCTTTCTATTAACCGATGATAGCAAAACCTCAGTGACCTCAGTGGTTGCCTCCAAAGCTTCCAAACAACCATCATCAAATATCACATTTTTTAACTACTGTATTTTGTCGCCGCTTTCTTTAATCTTCTCATTAGAATCGAATAAATTTACCGAAAGTTAAATTTAGTCTGACAAACGCATAGACACAATAAAATGATAGCGACTATGCCATCTAGCAACAGTAGAAAATACGAGAGTAATACGTTAAATATTGAACGAGATATTTCTGTCAAAAGGTTTACAAACATTTGTAAATCTTGCAATTTTTTAATGAAACGTTTGAGGCAGGTTTCAAGCCCTGTACTTTCAAACTATTGTTATCGTGCCAAAAAGCTGGCACAATAACAATATTTTACATTCGCTTTCGAGTTATGATACCAGATGTTAACAATGGCGTCGTCAAAGACCGCCCTACAGATTATAAGGATTAATGAAAGCCTGTTACAGTGATTTAGTCAATGGCGTGACGCAATTCGATCGTCTTCCTCATTCCACAGAACAGACTCGAAATAAAGCTGATCAGATCATGACATGAAACTCTAGATTTACTTCACTTATTCAGTGGGTTTACATTAGAAAATAACATGCGTGAACTATAAGTACCACGATTTTCAAATGGTCAACGACTCAAATGTAACAAGTCCTCAGTTTGCTTTCTCAACGATGACTTCAAACGCTTACAAGGCCGCAGTTTTATTAGGGGTCAAATGAAAGGACCCATCGAGTGTCATAATTTGTGGGTTGGCAGACTCATTTCAAATTCATAAGCCGCAAATTTTTATTTATACAGTTCATGATTCTGACGTCAGCCGCCGGTTTCATAATACGGTCTCGCTCGGCGAACATTAAGCACATATTAAAAAAAGATATAGTCAAGGGTGCGTTTCTTTGGGAAAATTAAACCCAAAAACGAATTTTGCGCTTATTTACTAAAATCTGAAAATGGACCGTTATGAATCTAAAAAATCCAAACTCCGGTGGATTTAGTAAATCTAAATCCTAATTTTTGGAATTCATGATAGGTGCGTCCCTTTGGGAAAGGATTCGAAAGCCGCAGCCTGTACTGATTAATGACAACAGCGTAGTTACACCTTCGGCTATTTTTAGAATCGTTCTCCCGCGAAAAGATTTCCGTGTACGTCCGCGGACAATAGTGATAATTCGTAGTAACGACACTCCACCGTTCTAGTTTTATTCTACGTTCCTCTCGTCCGTTCCTGGTTTTATTTTTAATCTGAAACATGAATGACAACCTCGTCCTCGTGCTCGCAACGGGTGATTCTCGCGGTAAAAGTAATTCTAAAAATAGCTCAAGGTGTAACTACACCATGTCATAGGCCCAATAAGGGAGATGGAGGCTCCAGGGTGATATGCTCCTGCCTCCATTTGTAATCATGAACAACATGCTAGCTCGTGATCTTGTTGCTGACCAAAATAATCGCGGGCTCTAGGGTGTGACTGAACGATATTGTAATGATTTCGGAATAGCTAGATGACGGCACGAGTCTTATATTCTATCGAAGCTATGATTTTTGCAGTTATGTCAAATTGAACGCATCTGGTTGAATTGAAAACGAGAGTTGCTAGGTTCGAACTGATAAATGGTTTCGTGACTCACTGATCCGGCAAATGAAGACGTGCTGTCGAGTGTTAATTGAACGAACGTGAGGTCCGTATTGGGGAAATATTGGTCGAGTTCTTTTTTAATTTGCAAGTTTATGGCCGAGCACGAAGACGAGACCAATATTCCCCAATACGGACTAACAAGCCACATGTGTAATTCAATAAAGTTTTCATTATAATGGATTTTGCTGATAAAATAATGCATCCATTCTCGGCAAACGCGTGCGCCAAAATAAAGCGTGTACTTTTTGTACGTGCTACTTTCGGTTTAACAAAAATTGTCCGCCAGGCATTTAGAAAAAACTGTTTCGTTCAATGTTTCATAAAATTAATTTGGCGAAATTAATTTATCTTAGCGGTCCGTATTGCAAAATTTGGACCGCTCCGGGAACCAATCAGAATGCTTCTTTTCATCGTGGACCATTGCATGTATAGGCCTGCTTCAGTCTCGAAAGACTATGCAGTAAGCAAAAGTCTCCATATAAAGTTGGGCCCTGATTACATGAGACCGGTACGACTTCAGATCGGTCTCCATGCTGAACCGACACGAATGACTCGGACCGGTCTGAAGTCGGACCGCGGAACCATGTAAACACGAGCAGAATGAGTCAGACCGGTCTGAGATGATTTTTCAGACCAGCTTCATGTAAACAGAAACAAGCATTTGTATGGAGACCGATCTGAAGTCCGTACCGGTCTGAGTTCGTACCGTCTCATGTAAATCGCTTCATACTTTCAGACCGGTCTCATGTAAACTTAATCGTACCGGTCTGAGTCGTACCGGTCAGAGTTCGTACCGGTCTCATGTAATCAGGGCCCAAGTCTACTTCTACTTCTTGCAGCTCTTCATATGACTGTGTAGACCAATTCTTGATTTACATATGCGGTTACAGGATTGACAGTGAAATTCATCTGTTGTTGTCACAGCTGCTCCATTAGCTTTTCTCTTGTGGCGAAGATTTGCTTTGTGCTGGTAGTGTTTACTTTCTCTTGCTCATCGTGGACCAGTTTGTCATACAATAAAAGCGGGTATTGACATTTCCAAGTGTATAAGGGCAGAACTTTAGACCTTACAAAAGTTGTTGTTCAATACTGATAGCGCCATCTAAAAACTCAATACTGAGCTCTCTCGGCCATCCGAGAAAGGTCAATATTGCCAGAAAACTCGATTTGCTTCGGTCGTGTCACCTGATGACAGGTTTGCATGAAGATAATAATTTCCACACGGAATACGTCTGTGAACGTCTAAACCAGCTGACTAAGGCTGACTTGACCTTAAGTGGCACTCCTGCACCTTAAATCAGAAACTGGTTTCAAGGAATTGATCTTAAAACTTTATTGAGGTAAGAGCTGCTTCTTAAAGGAGCTATGTCACGATATTTTAACTCATTTTTGTGAAGTGCAAAATAACCTTCAAATTGTCGAGAGCCTCAAAATCATAGTTTTCTAAGGTAGAAAAACACTAAAGAAGTAATAATAAACCAAACAGGAACAAGGATGGTTGAGGATGGAGAAGATTAAGATGGATTGTGAATGGCGAACTTAAAAAAAATTGGCCAATTTTTTCAAGATGCACAAACGGTGCCAGACGTAACTCCTTTAAATTTGTTTCTTAAATGACTTGTTGGAAACTATAAACTGATTTCGAAACCTCACCATTTTATGCGAAGCCAAATACAAGTTTAGTATGTTTTAGCACGTTACTTACTGCAATTAAGTGCACGTTTGGCAAGTTCATTTTTTTACTTCAGAAATCATTTTCTAACTGGATCAGTCTTAAAGCTTGGTTGAAGAAAATTTCCAAACGTAGGCAATATAAAAAAAATATCAGGTATGCCAGCCAGTCTCGTTTTCTCCTTCCCTCTTCTTTTTTCTCCTTTTCTCTCTTCAAGTTTTGCGTGATTTTAAGGCTTATTGGAGAGATAAAATCGGGGTTTTAGGAAGTCGTTAATTGTTAGTTCTCCCAAGCGGTTAACCGACATAAATGTTCTTCTTCTCTCGGATATCTGGAAGAGACGGCGTGGCCGAGTGGTTTAGGGGGCCACAAGTTGTTCTCGATAGTCCCGGCTAAATACCTCGACCACACTATAGCCAACTGGTTAGCACAACAGTGCTAATATAGCCCAAAGCCATCTACTCAAGTCATTAATTTATTAGTTGACGTTTTGTCTAGTTGTTTCTCAAATAAAAAATTTGTTGTTATTTAAAATACGTATTTTTGGAATACCTAAAGGAATACAGACTTGCGAAAGGATACAATATAATTTTTAAACCACGTCAACCGTCTGGATATTAAGAGCAAGCGGTTTTCTATATTAGCGTTAAATTATATTATTGTAAGCACTTGACAACTGCTCAAAATATCTCTGGTTAAGGTCATTCCATCGAAATAGAACTTACAATAGATTTTCATTCAAACTTTGCCTATTGGTTGTTTATCTTAAGGGAACTTAAATTTTGAAATAAAAAGGGGGTCCCGGTATTCGTTTAGGAACAGGAGGACCTTGTATATACCCCTTAATTCCTTACAATATCAGCTTCCAGAAACGTTTTTATTAGCTAAGTTCACGTTTCCGGTGATTATTTATTCTTCTGCAATAGAAATTAGTCTATATTTATTTTATAGAAAGAAGGTGATTGCTAGATTCAAAATAAGAAAAAAAATTGATAGGTCACCGTACTCGTTTACGAGAAAACGACGATTCATCTCTCTGGCGAGCTTAGCCGTAAAGGAAAAGCCGCCATTTTCTTAATGTGCGCGCGCTAATTACGTGTGAAATCATGCGCAGTAAGGATGCGCAATGCAATACTAAGGAATCACCTTAAGTAGACTATTTTAAGTGTGATATTTTATAGCACAGGCAGATAATATCATGCTGTCTTTCTTTGGTTCTAAAGGAAAGAATAGTTTGAGTCATTGCAGTAAAGGCCCGATTTAACGGTCTCAACATTCTCAACATTTGTCGAGAGCCGATGTTGAGGCCGTTTGACACTCCCTTTGTCTCGACATCTTCTCAGCATTTCTTTTGTTCTCGAAATGACTCAACAAATGTTGAGACCGTTTGATCTCATCTGGCCTTAAACAAGCAGTTTCTTGTAGTCGTTTCTCAAATAATTTAATTGTTTTTTCTATAACTTGACTACTGACTTTATTGGAATTCTTACAGTCGAACTTCCACTACCTCTCTACAACGGCCACCTCTCTACAACGGCCACCTCTCTACAACGGCCACCTCTCTACAACGGCCACCTCTCTACAACGGCCACCTCTCTACAACGGCCAGGATTGTTCGTCCCGACCGTGCGCTGATCCATACACTTTACTCTTATTGAAACCTCAGTACAACCGGCCAGTTATCTGTCCCAGGACTTAGGGGCGCTTTGTGAATCCGGTCCCTGGTTCTCATATTCCTCCCAAATGCTTGCTACTTCATTGCCGGTACTACCTGGTATAGGATCAAATTTGAGTGTAGCGCTGGCGACGACCTCGCAGGCATTCCAGAAACATATGAGAACCAGACTTAAGCGTTATAAGGCTGCAGTTATTTTTAGACCTAATTTAGCTAGCCTGCGAACGTTTGTTGATTCTAGTTTTCTTGGATATTTTTTTGTCTTTAAATTGTATTTTTTTTTAACTTCGATTACTTTTTTACTCGCTGGCATTCCGGAATCATATCAGACCCAGGCTTAAAGATAAATAATGAAATCAACAATTTAAACTGTTTTTTCTTCTTTTTTACACAGATCTAGAGAGCATTTCAGTTTGCCGAGGACAACAAAGTCATGTCAACGGAAAGTGGTATGTTTGTTTCAAAATTCCATTGCACTGTTACCAGAGGATTTACTAATTGATTCTTCAGCCATTTCTTTTTATCCATATTAGGCATTTTAAAACCATTTTTTAAAAGCTAACAGCAGCATATTACTGGCAATTTAACTTAAGGACCTTCAAGTACCGATGATTTTGTATTGCAAGGGAAACTGGCATGCGCATGCCCCTCGTAGACCAATCAGAAACGATTAGTTATTGCGTCGCTGATTTCTTCCCCGTTTCAAAGAGTGAGCCAAGATGGCGGCGATGGCGATTTTCCCGCTTACAGTGAACAGCGCACCCCACCGTTGACACTCGACGAAGTTTATGATTTAGTTTTGACAACTTTTTGACATCTTTTTGACAACTTTCTGATGGCTTCTATTTAAGTAGCAAAACAAATTGAAAGAACTGTGGGAGGCGGAGATGTCGATTGACAGAATGCGAACGTGGAGCCGTTGACATCTCCGCCTCTCATAGATCTTGCATTTTGATTGGCCAGTTGAAACGAGAAGAGCGGTGGAATAACCAGTAGAGAGAGAGAGGAAGAGTGTTGCGAATAGAGATTACGATTAATTTCCTTGGGTAATTTTTAATTCAGTATATAGGATTAATTAATAACGAACACTTCTAACAATAACAAACATACTAACAGAAAAGTTCATGAGCTACATGGAACTTGTTAGAAGAAGCGTCCAAAACAATTTTGAGAGTCCAGACGTTTCGGGCTTAGCTAGCTTTGACGAACAAATGAACGGCTTAGCCCGAAATGTCTGGACTTTAAACAGGGTCCAAACAGTTCTTTGCCACTTTTATTTAATCCTGGTATTCGCGCACTTATTGCACTCGGCTATCAATAGACGCTTCAACGAATCACATATAGGTCATCAAACTTAGTTATAAAACTTTTTCAATTGCATCGCTTAAAAATCGCCGATTAAAAATCTGCGGAAGAAACTGCTGCTGGAACCGAAGCCAACTTGTCGCTGTCCGTTGGTGTGGGTCCATAACAAAAGATGTCTATTTATCTATTAACAGTTGAATATTTTCTTTTAGGATATATCGATCTCTCAGACATGTCATGCAGTGAAGGGTAGGTATATTTGTATTATCACCTTGCTTTGCCGTGCTTGCTTGTTGACTTAATAAAGTCGCATTACAGTTAGAGAGTTAGACTGGAGGTGCTGTGGCCTAATAGCCAGTGCGTTGGACTCCAGATGGAAAGGTCCGAGATGACCGGGGCGTTGCGTTTCGTTGTTGGAAAACACACTTTATTCTTACAGTGCCTCCATCTAGGAGTAAAAATGGGAGGGGTACCAATACTCTAAGTCGCTTCCTATACAAAAGAAACTGGAGATGAGTTAAGCACTGGGAGGCGCGGTGACCTAATGGTTAGGGGCGGACCATTAGATATCCCGGGAGGGGGGGTGACAATTACCAAAAAAAATTCCTGCAAAGTAAAATTGTCTAAAAAAAATATCCTGCAAGCAGCTGACCATCAAAAAAAAGCAAGCAAACTGGAACATATGTATATATAAGAAGATCTGTGAAAAAAAAATTTGTGCAGAGTTTGCTCTCCTAAAAAAAAATCCTGCAGACAACTCAGGCTGGAAAAAAATATCATGCACTGGAATTTTTTACCCCCCCTCCCGGGATATCTAATGGTCCGCCCCTTAGTGCGTTGGACTCCGGATCGAGCGGTCCGGGTTCCATTTGCGGCCATTAGTTAAAATATGGCGTGGTGAGATATTGTTTTAGCGTATATTGGACTGCGATAGTTTATGGAAAATAGCGAGTCTGGGATAAGGTAGGGATTGTTGGTGTCTAATTTAGAATAGGGTTGCATGCAGCTGAACATGGTCTGGTATAGGGTAAGTGAGTCCCACCCACCCAAAAATTCACCGCGTTACCCCCACCCCTCTCCCACAGGCTTCTCCGCTTCCTAAGATTGGAATGGTCTTAAAGGGACACTGTCCCGGCGTATTTGATTTCCGAGCTAAAATTGAAACTTTGATAAACTGACAGCCTGTCATTTTTTCAAAAATCCATATTGCAATCCATTTCCATCCGCGCCATCGTTAGTCATCCTCACTTCCTAATGGGTTCTGTCGAGTGCTGTTCTACAAAATCAAACCATTATTGTTCAGATTCCAATGATCTAGATATGTTGTTGAGCTTCACAAAAACATACTAAAAATTAGGACAGTGTCCCTTTAATAGCTAATTCCGGAAAACGAATAAAAGTCTCGTTCTTCACTCTAAGCTTGGCAATGAAACAATTTGTTTTTGGAACGATAAGATACGAATATCACTGAATAACCTTTCTCTGCTACTTACTTGTTGGTGCCGCACTTCTCGATCTTTAGCGCCCGTTTTAAAAAAAAAGGCATTTGTCACCGCTGAGGGCTACGTCACAGAACAAGCCCCTAATGTAAAACCTTTGATATGAATTTTATAGATGTTTCACTCTGATTTGTAGACAGGTTTTATGTAACAGATTCGTCATAGCGAGTAAAAAGGCAATAATACATTCAACATTAATTCCAGAAGGAAGTCATCAGAGGACACGTCATCCACGAGTTCGGTGTTTCTTCCACCGGATGAGCTGATGAATAAAGTCAGGCAATTTGTTGGAGAAAGAGGGATTATGGTAAGAATGACAATTATATTTAAAACAACTAGTTAGACGATCCTGTTAGGAATATTCAGGATTAATTCAGAAGCCCAAGCCATTACAGAAAACGAGGTTATATGTTAACTCCGTTACCAATTATTTTAATTGGTGTGTTTGTAACGATTACGTCCATGTGGTTTGCTCTTCAAGAATCAGTTGCAAAATATGCCTGCAGTGGAAGCGAAATGATCGTTTTTGACTAGCAGAGAAGGAAGGAATGGTTTATCTGAACCTGGGGGGGGGAGTACTCCCCTGTATAAGCTATATAGGCATGTGCCGCCCAAAGTGTATGGTTTTTGAGCCATTTTGGTCTGAAAATGGGTATCAATTTTGAACATTTTGGTCTCAAATTGGGTATGTTTTTCCTGCTTGTCTGACATAGAGTATAGATAGTTGTCATTTTGGCTTGAAAAGGTGTAAAGGGTCAGGTATGAAATTGGGCAGGGAAAATCGCATATTTTGGTCTGAAAACGAGTAAGGGTTTAAAGAAGAGTGTAGCACACTCCCACCACAAATTTCAACGAGTACCCAACGGGTCTGAAAGACCCAATAACAGTTATTACAGACGGTCAGCGGTTTGACATGCAAACGAGGCGAAAGGGTCAATCTGGCATTGTATTGGCCCATTAGCCTCATTTGTAGGCTCGATTACCAGCCGCTGTTCTGGAAAATGAGCCAGAACGAAGACTGGACTCGAGAGAGCGGCTGAAATCGAGCCTAACTCGTTTGCATACTTTTTAAAAGCAAAAGAATATTTAACTGCGGGCTCAACTGTAATAACAGCTATTTCGTGGACTGGAAGGGCTCAGCGTAGCTAGGACAATGCGTTATTCGAACTAAAATGACTCAAAATCACATGAAGAAAAGGACATTTATATGAATGACGTTGCACCAGTTCCATTGTGCTGCTTTTGTTGAGTGAATAGAAAATAGCATATCTTCTCGGATATCTAGAACCAAGACCTATGAATCTAATGATTTATATCTATTCTTAATTGAAGCTTGAGGACTGTTTTCATGATTATGACCCGCTGAGGAAAGGATATGTCAGTGCGAGTGACTTTAAGAAAGCTTTTAAGGAGATATTTAAAGAACTTCTAACGGATGAACAAGTGGAAGAAATACAGAAGCGATATCGTGTGCACGACAGCCCAGACTGCTACAACTGGCCTAAGTTTCTACATGATGCTGAGACCGGTAAGAATTTATCCGTTCTTTATCACATAAAAATATTAGACAATACTGATGTTGTTTTAGAGAACCCAGCTCGAATTTATTGAACATTATTTATTGACTGCATGGCCAAAGACTACAAACAGTATGTTTCTTTTCCTACATTTAACTATTCCTAAGCAAGGGAAAAATCGCGCGGTGAACACTGAGCCGCTCAATAAAGAAAACGCGAAAAGCGAAAATACTAGGCTATACGAACCAGAAAAGTTCACATTCGCATATGCTCCCAGCAAAATTTTCTTGAGAATCTTATAAAACAACAAAAAATCACATGAACTGCTTGTACCATTTGCGATTTATGGTCGCTTATGATTATTCGAAAGTCAGTCTCAAATTGCACTCAATTCTATTCTTATACTATCTTTCCTTTCAACAGAAACCTCTCCTCAGTTTGATAATAAAACCTCACACACGCAGAAGGAGGAAGTTCTAAAGAGAGTTGCTCAACTGATGCAGGGAAAAATGGATATCTCCAATATGCTGGATCAAGCTCTCAGCAAGGATTTAATTAGGTAATTAGATAATAATAATAAAATAATTAAATGCCTGCGATGTCGCCGCCGTCACTTCATGGGATAGGATCAAATTCAATGAGAGCGCATCCCACTGCAGGCAGTGCCATACATACATAACTTTATTCAAGATAAAAATAAATAAAAAATACAAATGTCGGCGACGGCATCGCAGGCACTCCGGAGACATACGAGGGCGCCTATTGGAAGAAGAGCGCTAAATCGAATCATTGCGGTCAAGAGAGAATGATCTAAGAGAAGGATTCTCCGTGCCCCGTGATAAATGTTTACCTCAAATGAAATTCTATGTACTCAGGATTTCGAAATCAAGCTATGCGAACCAAGTTGTTGAAGTAGCTTTTATGAGGCGTGATCAGTTTCTCATTTTTATTTTTATTTCCCATTCAAAGGAATGGAACAAATGGCCGTACATCTGACAAACAGACCGATGAAGACTTCGTTCAGCTTCTTACTGCGGTCACCAAAAAAGAGGATTTAAAGGTAAGTTATTTTTAAAATCGAGACTGCCCGGCTTGCGAGAAAAATTAGCCCCTTCCGATTGGGTGGATATAGCAAACCTTATCAAGAATATGAGTGTGAAGGGTGGACAAAAGTGTAACAATTTCGCACCAAGTTGGCGAAGCTCTCTTGCTTTATTGGATTCAATTAAAATTGTCATTCCTATTGTCTTGTTTGCCCATCAAAAAGTTACCGTCTCTTATTAGTGGGAGGCGCGGTGGCATAGTCTTTGTACAGTGCAAGCACTGTTGATGTATTTTTCCCATGAATTTCTTGCATTGTGCCAGAGGCGCTTGTACATCACACATTCCGCAAATAATTTTTTTTTAGAAAACGCCTACATTGAGTCTGTAATTGTCCCGAACAACAATCGGGCACAACACCTTGTAGCATAATCTTGTATAGCGCAAGCACTCTTCTTGTGAAAATAGGAGAAGAGAAGGATAACGGTTAACGCGCTGGACTCCGAATCGATTGGTCAGATTCTGGCCGGAGTTATTGTGTTGTGTTCTTGAGCAAGACAATTTCCTCTGACAGTGCCTCTCTTCACCCAGGAGTAAACGGGTATCGGCAACTACTAATTGCCAGGGCAGCCTCACATAAATGCTGGAGGGGAGTATCGATACCCCTAGTTCGCTTCATGCTATGCTATGCGGGTTCCGGGGTCTTTGGAAAACGCGCGGTCTCACACATTTGAACATTTTTAACAAAGCCAGTCTATCGGTTGCAAGTTTCAGTTCCAATCGCCTGTAAAAACCGTTCAGTAAATTTCTTGCAACCGAGAAACTACCAGAACTTTTTTGAAATTTGGCAAACGCGTGAGACCCCGTGTTTTCCACAGACCCCGGGATGGCCCTCCCTCCCGTTAACCATGAGACCGACTGTTGCAATTGCTCTTACGACGAGCGGATAATAGGCCATTTTGAGTTCCATTTGCCTCCGCTTCAAAGTGAGTCCTCATGCAAAACGTTTCATATGAAAATGGGTTTTACTCGCATGTTCATTTTCATGCAAATCAAACTCATTTTCATTTGCATGATTTCGCACCAGGACTCGTTCTGAAGCAGAGGCAAAAGACAAATGGCAAATGGCCTACTCAGTAAGTCTAAATATCCATATGATTCAAAACTGGTTTACCACAAAATCCGCCAGTCACGAATTGCGCGAGTTAAAAATAAACGTTTTACATTGATGCTAACTCGCGGTGGTTGTGGCACGTTGGCTGTTTCTTGCCACTCTTTCTGTAACATATTTCTACAGGTACAACCTGGAAGACCGTCGTTAATGAAACCAAGAGAGTTTGAACTAAAGCCTGGTTTTCATATGCCGGGAAAATCCTAGACCACCAGCGATTTTGTTGTTTCCCGACCGTCCAAGACATTCCCGACTCAGGGAGACAATGGGAGGCATTACCTCGTCGTGTTTTCATAAGTCGGGAATGCCTAGGACGGTCGGGAAATAACAAAATCCCCGATGGTCTGGGATTTTCCCGACATATGAAAACCAGGCTAAAGAGAAGCATTTCCCCATATATGGGTATCTTCCAAGGATAGTGTTTTGAAATCTATTTTTAACTTTCGCCGGGTCCATAACTGAGCTATTTAAAAGCGCTACCTTATTGGTCAGTTTGAGTAACGTGATGTCGGAGCCTCGATCAGAAGAAGGAAATAAAAATAACTTCCACAGCATGGTGCCAAACTATTAATATATTTCAAAAAATTGTCATGGGGCATAGACCTTATTCATAAATGGCGGCCGATTAATTATTATTTTATATTCATGCTAATCACCCCCCCCCCTAGCCTCGTTAGTATGTGCAAAATTCAAAATAATTTTTACTCTAAAATGAGGCGAGAGAGGCTGATTAACATGAATATAAAAGAATAATTAATCCACCGCCATTTATGAATAAGGTCTATGGGGAAACCTTCTCTTAGATCATTCTCTATTGTGGAAACGTGAAGCTACCATTATTCAACATATTTAAGTTAATAGAAGCGACGTGATCCACGTTACATCAATGTATTTTAATATCAGTTATAAATCATACTTTAATTAAGGTTGTCATGGATATGTACACAGACGAGACAGGTTTCAAATACCAAGAGATTCTTCACGATTTGAAGGTACGCCTTTTATCAGTTTCCCTGTTTCATTATTTTTTGTTTATAGTTCATGAAATCTCATATTTAGCATTACATACAAATAAATTATTTAGCTTGGCATATAGCATTGCAAACAATAAATTATATAGTTTACAGGTAAAAAAAAAGAATAAAAATAATTTTGAAAAACTGATTGGTTGGGACTAGAAGGCAATACTTATTTAATTAATTACTATGGATATTCAAAGGTGGGGAAGCAGCGGAAACAAATACTTCAGTTTAAAGAGTTATTTGACAACTTTTTCTATTTTATAAAACAGAGAGTGGAAGATTGCCATACAAAATCAAGGTCTTCTTCTAGAAGAAACAAAGTTTCACCGCAATCACCAGGATTTGCCGTTGAAATTCCTGACGATCAAAAGCAGACGCCCCAGAAGCCGAGCCTTTCCAGCCGCAAAAGTCGAAGGCGATTCACTATCTCGTACGAAGCCTTGGTTTGGATCGTATTTCTGGCCGTGACAATATTGTGTGTGGTCGATCGATTTGTTTTCAAAGGAGACCTGGTGCTTGAAAGAGCAGCAAAACTCCCAAAACGACTTTGGGGAACTAACATTGGTGAGACGGCCACCAATGTCGTGTGGGCAGTCACCGCGCGCATGATTATTACTTCTCAGAACTTATTGTTCTATACGATGCTGTGGTGCTTTCCAAACTTCATCAGCGAGATCGCTCCAGAGTGGATCACCATGGACGGAATCCGTGATGTTCATTCAAGAATTCACACGTTTACTGGTATCTTCTTGATGGCCATTCCGTCTCTTGCCCATGTTTTAGTAATCTTCGTTCCACCCCTCATTGACGGAACAGATCTGAAGTATTATCCACCGAGTACGTTCAACTTTAGCAAGTACCCAGATCACTTAAACTGGACAAAGTTCTGGGATCCTGCAGCTGTACAAGGCTGGTCCTTTAACGACCACACAGGAGTTCATCTGACGTCGGACGAGATCTACCGGTTTATGATTGTCATCGTCATATTCTGCATCTTCGTTCCTCTGAGCAGATCAAATTACGCTAATCAAAGGAGCTACTCGTTGGCAATGGCCTTGCATGTCTTCGCCGGAATCTGGTACGCTGTTGACAACATTCGAAAGATCGCTCATGGTCTGTCACAAGTCGTCAATCTTCCCATGCTCGTCGTCTGGTGTATTGACAGACTGCTCTCCATTTGGGTCTATCGACATCATCATGGTCGCTTAGTACGGAAATATGTCATTGGAAACAACGAGTACGTTATTATGTACATCAAACTCGATAAGGGCGTGAAGCATGCTGTTGGCGATGTTTACTATCTTCTACACCAAGAGAAAGAAAGCACTGGAATACTACCACAACGATCTCATCCCTTTACCACCTTTGCCAATTTGTCGCAAGATTCAACATGGGACATTGGTTTTGTGATATCGATAATGGACGAAGAAGAGCAAATGTGCCTCCCTTGGACAAGCTGGCTCGCTAACAATGACGAAACCTTTACTTTCCATGCATGGGGACCATATCGTTCATCCGTTTGGAAGTTGTACAACCAGCTGGTAGACGTGTCAGACGGACAGTCGCCATCACACTACGTTCTGTTCGCTACAGGATCTGGCTGTGGCTATGTCCTGGATGTCTTAAGCTATCTGGCCTACAAATCAAAGCCATCTCAGCACGGAAGCCAAACAAGCCAGAAAATTAAAATTGACATATTCTACTCGGTCCGATGTAAGACGTTTTACTACCTTTTGAGGAAACCTATCGGAGAACTCCTGCAAAAGATCAAAGAGAAGAATGCTGCTTCTATAAATTTCCAATTTTATGTCACCGGCGCCGCGATGGATGAGGAAGATGGCGAAGATGATACAACTGAAACCCCAATTCAGCTCATCAATGGTCGAATAGATTTCGAGAAAGCTCTCAAGTCCACTAACAAGAAGTCTTGCTGTTACTTTGTAGGAAGGCCAGCAATTGCCGAATATGTTGAAAAAATATGCCAAAGAAAAGGCGTCAGGCTTGTGAAGGATTACACCAACGGACGCGGAAACGAACAAGACCGTCGTTTAATGATAAAGTACCTTAAGATAAGCTTTTGGCTGATATTTTTCATTACTGGCATTTGCGTTGCGATAAGTCTTGTGATTGATGTTAAGGGCATAAAACGTTCTCTACAAACGTTTGCATCGAATAAGACCAAGTAATCATTGAACTGGAGACTCTAGAGCAATAACTGTCTGAACCCGATCATTAGCTTTACATCTACGCAACTATATTGGACTGTCCTATGTTTGGTCAATAGGTTATTTTGTGCCGTTAATTTATAGAATTTAACGTACATTTTTTTTAAACAGAAGATAAATTGGGATTGGTTCCATTTTGTAATGAGCCACGAGAAATAGACAACATGTAGGTCAGATAATAACTTTTTTACGGTAGGCCTTACAAAACAAGTTATGTTTATTTACCCTTTCACTCCCAAGAGTGCTAAGTTCAAAACGGAGAGGAAAATCTTGAATTTCATTTTACTGACAAAATTGCCAAAAAACAATCAACACCACTTCAAGTTACTGATCAATACCTTTCATTTGAATGGTCGCACACTAGGTTTTCATCCACAGACTCAAAAGGTACAGCCACATTTATTGACTCAAGGTTTGACTCTGGGAGTGAAAGGGTTGAGGCATTCATTTAGTCATGTTGCAGAAGATACATCAATCAAATGTTTTAGTTTCATGATATTTTTAAAAAATGATGGTATAATTTTTAGTTTATAATAGGGAATAAAGGGGCTGACGCCGTTTTTTCGTCCAGTTTTCCTCGGTTGACGTTTGAATTTTCATTGACCTGATGGTAGACGTAATCTAATTTAAACATCATTTTGGTTTTGCTTGACGGCATAGCCGAAAAGTTTTTGAATGTACGTGATTACCGTGCCATTCATTCCCTTTACTTTCCCTCTCATACCGTACAAACGGCAACCCAAAGTTCGTTTAGCGTGGTTGTTGATCATTTGTTTAAATCGTGACAGTTCTAAATACAAACACGGTTTATTTTTGTTTAAATTAGATTAGTAAGATGAACAGAATTGATGTCTATCCTGCTTAAAAATTTATTTATTTGTCATAAACGCACGACTGGTCACACGCGGCATTTGGAATAAATATTCATTGCACGTGCATCAAGAGAGAAACTGACCAGAAACAAGATAAACAAAATCCCTGTTCGGAGAAAGACAGTAGCGAGCGAAACGTACCCATAATTCGGTGTTATTTTCTAACGCTTGCAACGATTTTTTTTAATGGAATTTTCGATTGGAATATCAAGTTCAACCATCACGCTAACACCTAACAATTTTTAAAAAAAATCTGTAAGAGCATTTTAGCAATATCCCGCTAAATGTAAATTAGGCGCTTCGATCGTGTTCTGAGGTGCCTAAGCGCAGTTCTTCAAAATTGAATATTTTGAAATCGTAACCATCCTAGGTGATCCATTTACCTTACAAAGTCTTTAATATCATTAACAATCCTTCAACAGAGGGGAGGTACATATAGCTTTAATTTAATGAAAGATTTTGAAGAAAAGTCTGGGACATATACAAACACGACCGCAAAAAGTTCAGTGCAGTTTTAATCAAAAACGGCCTTACAGAATTTCTTGAAATTTCGTCTACAGGTGGTCAAACTAGCATACTTTAAAATATGAAAAAATGAATGCAATGTTTTCGACTAGATTTCGAGAAAATCAGCGTTGTTTAAAACCAATAGGATGCCGAAATCGTTGCTATGGTAACCTCTGTTGCTTGGAAACCAGTGTAAAATAAATCTATCATCATTTGTCATCATCATGGTGTAGTATGACAAAAATCGAAGATAGTCTTCTGATCGATGCTCTGCTCCATGGCATTTATAATTGTGATAGAAAATTATATATACCGCTACTAAAGTAGATAAGTAGTACTGATACAATAGTAGCCTGTTCTAGACTCTCAGTTAGTGGGAACGAGCGAAAGAAAGCAAACAAGAAATAAAACGCGCGGGGACTGGGGAAAGCGGAAGGCCTCCCCGATTTTTTGCGTTTTCCCCTCGAAGTGAGAGCCTGGAACAGGCCAATACAATAGTTACACATAACATCCAGGGTTTGAACATTTTTTAGCACATTTTACAGTGCGACTACTATAACCGGGGCCACTTAGACAAAGAAAACCAACCAATCTTACAGAAGGAAAACAAAGATTTTCACCTTCAGTTGTTTGAGCCAGTAAGTTTTCAGTTCAATACAACATTTCAACGTGGAAGTTGAATTTCTCTATTCCGCTCTACAATATGTGATTATTTTTCATTGCCTACGCCCAGTTACAGTAGTCGCACTGTAAGTCAAGGCTATTTTTGCAACACATAATTTGTTCCAACAGCGGAGATATTCTATAACAGGTCAATAAAGATCGCTAATGGCTAAAATGGTTCAACTGTGTTTCAATCAGTGTCTGTAGCTATTTCTCTAAGTAGTTTTAAGCTCGCCCTGGGAAGTCTGACCTCCTTTGACGGCTCTAAAGTTTAGGAATAAGACGGCCATTTTCTGATTATTTCAAAAAATCCATTTGACGGTGAAAATTCACTTGAAGTTACCAACCTACCAATAACTGATACTATGTATTTAAGAATATTACTCACTCGCTAGTCTGAAGTGTCAGCCGTCTCCTCGCGGGGGGTTAGAGCGAGGAGACGGCTGACACTTCAGACTACTCACTCGCTTGCCATAACACAAAATCAATATAGGGTGGTGACAATAGTGATGACGTAAGCTTTGTAATTTTCTCAGTCTTTGTACGTAACCATGGAATCTCGCAAAAATTTTATTGGTCAATTTTGCACGATTTTCGTAAATTCTAAACCACGCGGAAATAAAGGACATTGGGGTATCTTGGACTGTGAACAGTCTCGCTATTTTTATTAGATCGTCAAATCTAGATCCACCATCTTGAATAGTGTTGTCACCATATTCAAGATGGAGGCTCCAGGATCAAACATGGCTGCTTGACGATATTCAATCGAACTCACAAGAGGCGGATTGCTTACAGTCTTGTAGTGCTCCGGCGTCGACAGAACAGATCATTTTATTCATTGAACATGCATGCTAAGTGTCTCTTACTTTACAATCTATTCTCAATCAGTTCTTCTAATGTCTTTCCCAGTCAGCGTTCGTACTTCATCACAATATTATTTCTACTTTACATATGTTGGCTTCTCTTAGTTTACATTCTTCTGTCTTTTCAGTGCTTTCTACTACATCTAAATTCTTCTGTATTTTCGGTTTTACATCATTCCTTATATCTGTTTTTACAGAGTTAATTATATGTATATTATAAGGCAGATTTTTTAACAACTAATATGTTTGAACATCGTTAACATATATTTTAACTCATTCCGGTTGCTAAGCTTAGTTCCCACTAGCGACATAAGGATCATAAACATAAGCTTCTCATGACCGTCTAGAAACATAATCATAAGCGCCCTTATGATCTACATAATCATAATCATAATAAATGATCGATCATTTTATTATGTTTATGATTATGTCTATCATAAAGGCGCTTATGATTATGTTTCTAGGCGTTCCCACTAACACATATGCGACATAACGGCGTTATGTTCAAGCTTATGATAAGATTATGATTATGATCGTTATGTCGAAGTGGGAACTAGGCTTAACCAATCAGTTTTACACTTTAGTTTTACTAAAAGTTAGAATCATGTAATCGAACATCTATCCACATATACTACAGGTACCTTATTCTCACTAATTTTCGCGAGTATTAATTTTCGCGATTTTCGCGATGTAGCAAGAAACGCGAAAATAAAGACGATTTTTTTCGTAGAAATTTAAAGCCCTTGAGCCCTTTTTACTCTGAAATCGCGAAAATAAAGCCTCACGAAATACGGCTCTGTCGATTTCGCGAAATTAAGTACGCGCGAAAATTAGTAAGAATAAGGTAACTATTTACCGGAAATAAATCTAACTTCAATCGATTCAAATAACTGTAAAATCACACCTAAAATAAATATTTGGCTGTGCTGAGGAACTATAAACAATAGACAGCGCCCAGTTTGACATCAAACGGTAGTACAATTGGGTGAGTCGTGAAATATAAAGTTGCCTTCGTTTTACAGCCAGCTGGTAGATAAAACATTATTATGATCAATTCCAAAATATAAGAGTCCACCGTTTGCGGGTTTTTGGAGAAAGCGGAGATTGAATTTCGTTGTCTGGGGCGGCCATTTTAAGACGCCATCTTGGATTTGCAGACGTAAGTATCGAACGGTGGAAGCTAAGGACATGCGCTCTGGTATTTTGTTCACGGGAGTCTCGCACAACATTCCAGATTATTTTTCGTGTGTGCTCATGTTGATCAGGCTGGTAAGTACAAGGCTCAAGATGGCGGATCAATTTGCAGAGAAATCGCGATGAAAAACTGGCTGAATTCGTCGAATTCGGCGTCTTTTTGACTTACATGTGATAAAATTTAACAAAATTGCCACTAGGAAAAACTCAATGCTGACGAAATTTGGCACAGCTTTTGTCCCACATGTT